>OMPJ01040854.1:0-15180 GCA_900312935.1 Carapus acus
GAAATCTCTGCCAGAGCGGTAGGAGATTTGGAAAGATTTTTCGTCCTTTTTTTTTTGGAACTGAACTGAACTCTGAACTGAAGACTGAACTCCGACCTGGAGTACACCTTTTGAACTCTGAATTGACGTTCTATATTTTGTGCGTTGTCATAATTTTCATTGTTACGAATCAATTCGAGAGTGTTTCATTTCTGTGTAATCCGGAAAGACGTGACTGTTCTCTCTTTTACGAGAAAAGAAAAGAGTTAACTCGGGGATAAGTGAACTAAAATATCTCTAACCTAAGAAAAATAAGGTGAAAGAAAAGAGGTAAAGGGTGAAATTTATTTTGATACCTGCAGGATGTTTCCGTTGAATATTAATTGTGTGATTATGTTTGTTTTTCGTTGTCAGTAAAGTGCCGGCTTTTGCATGATAAATATCTGGTCTCTGGCTCACTTCGTTGTCACCCCACTCCAACAGAATCTAGAATTGGTCCAGTAGCTTTAATTATTTACATTTTCAATACATCTGCTACACTAGCAAAATAAGGTTGAGCCCCGTACATCCGAAAAGACAACCAAAAAGCACAATTTGATAATAGACTTGATCATTCTGATTTTTCTTGAGCCATTAGCTGAAATTCAGTTCAATTTTCAGATATTCATTCAAAAGCTACTCTGTAATGTAAGGGATGTTCAGGTTAGTTTTAGAGGAAGCCACGTCTCATTCCCTTTCCTTTTTTTTCTTTTTTCCTTTTCGAACACACACAGACACAGTCATGAAAATGTTAATTAGTCCACTGAAATTTAATAATTTTGAGCTTCTCGTCTTCCTGTAATGAAATCTAAAACACAGTGGCAGTTGGTGTGGCCATTATGCAAGATGTGATTCTCTGACTATCTGCCAAATACAGTTCTTTAGAGCACCCTGAGCAGCGGTTTGCATCTGTAGCAATGGTGAGGTATCTATGGATAAATGGCAGCCTAAGACCAGCCTGTTGCCATGGTTGCCGTTGTGTTGGGAATGAGTTGAGAATGGAGGCATACTAATAATATTAATGTAAATCCAAAAATACTACTCCTTGACTTTTTCACCTTGGCTTTTGTGATTAACAACCTCAATCATTTCCATATTAACAAATGAGGTTGACTGAGAGCCGTAGTGTATTACTTGAGCCAAGAGACTTCACAGATGGAAAAAGCAGAAAAAGGCGATGAGCCACTGATTAATCTCATTAAAGTTAATTATTTTGCAATATATTAAGATTAATGAGAAAAAATATCTGCTTTGTGATGCAAACAGGAGAAAAAGAGAGACAGAGGACAGTCAGAATACATGCGTGACAGGCATTAAAGCAGACTATGCTGCAGTGGGTATTTAAGAGTGACTAAAGAGTGTCATCACTTAAACATCACTTGTACATTGGAAAAAATCTCCATGAAACACAGCTAATACTCTCAACGCTGAATACTTGGGTTATCCGCCATTCAAGCAAAAGAAAATACTTTTTTAATGATGGGTGGACCACAACAAGTCCAGCAGTGGTACCTACAAAGAAACATAAGTCTTACTAAATACAGGAGGAAAGGAAAATGCCAATGCTTCATTCATGTGCACGAGGAATACCATAATAATCGAACAATGACCTTCAGAAAAGACTGAAGGTCACATCACATTTCATACAGTAAGGCACACGTGATCAAGGAATGCCTTTTCCTACTTAAGATGATCATGAGTAATGGGAAATAGTGGTCAGCATATTCTGTGTGCCATTCAAAATGTATTCTAGGAAGGTAAGCACACTGCTGTGGGTGAATCATTTCGTTCATAGCCTAGACTTCATGTGACAGACTCTGAGACTACACCTGTCATCTTTGCCAGGTTACATTACGTACATTGTGTGTGGAATGTTTGAATTGTATTTTCTGTGTTCCCATTCCTGTGCTCCTGTCATACCGCAATGAGGTCAAGTTGAAGTTTTGTCCAGACCTCATGTCTTCTCTGGTTCTTTCCTGTTTTATTGTGAAGTGTAATACTCCTCTCATTTCAAGTCACTGTGTCCTGGCCTGATTGTGCTTAAGTGTTCGAGGTTCAAAGTTTTTATTTAGCCATTTGTACATGAACCAGCGGTCCAGATACATATGAAATCTTTTCACTCTCAGAGTCAACCGGGTGTAAAGAACGGAAAAAAAGGAAAGATTGGTCAGAGAATATAAAACAAGAAATTATCTATCTATCTATCAATCTATCTATCTATCTATCTATGTGTGTATGTATATATATATATATATATGGATGTCCGATATTGGCTTTTTTGCCGATATCCGATATGCCGATATTGTCCAACTCTCCATTCACCGATACCGATATCCGCCAATACCGATATGTGCGCCGGTAAACGCTTCAGGAGCGCATAGGCACTATTTCGGTGTAACGCAAGCATTATTTTATTTTTACCTGTTTTGATCTTATCAGTTTTAAAGCCAAAAAATCCGATACAGATATTACATTTTTATGCCAATATTGGGTCGATAATATCGGTGGGCCGATATTATCGGACATCTCTAATATACTGTAAATATATATATATATATATATATATAGATATAGATATAGATATAGATATAGATATATTTTTTATCTTCTCTCTAATAGAACTTTTTAAATAATATTAAGCGTATGAGAAAAAAGGTCACAATGATGATGGGTGGTGGGGGTGGTGACTCACTGTTGGTACACAGGAAAATCATTCCATCTAGAAAGAATGTTATTGCACTTTTGAGATATTGCACCATTGTAGGGGGTGAATTCCTTGAAACACGCATCCAGTAGTTATTGTTTTGTGATCAGTCTGACTGCGGCAGGGAAGAAGCTGTTACAGAAGCGGGTCGTACGGGTGATGATGCTGTCTGCTCTCCTGTGTCAAAGGCTGTACGAGCTCAGGCTGTACGAGTTGTCAACTGTCCCATAACCTCTTGTTGAAATGCTCTGCGTCTGCCCCAGTTCTGTGCCACTGTGTTTGTCATACTGCATCCATGCCAGCTCTCCCTCAAAGTCTTTGCCACGGCCCTTCTCTCTGCCTTCTGTGGATTTTTCCTGTTCCTCCGAGTGAGCACTCTCTTTTAATAGTCATTGGTTGTAGGTTTGTTTTGTAGTTCAGGCGTTAGTCCTTGAAGTGCTTTAGTTCATGGTATTATATTCTATTTTGTTTCATCGTTACTTCTTAGATAGCCTTTTGGTTTTCTCTGTAGCGGGACTGATTTTCAGTTAATTGTTATGCATATCATCATCTGCTGTTTTTTTAGCGTGAGTGATTTTAAGTTGATATTTTTTGTCCTCGCCTCGGGTTATTGAGAGTTACATTCTTTAGTGTTCAAGAGAACAGACAATTAAGTCTGTTAGTGAATGAACATACTGTATGTCTGCACTGTGACAGTTCCTTGACAAAGTTGGAGATAACATACCTGAATCCTCACTTCAAGTTATAACTACTTTTAACAGAAACAATTATGACGACCATCACAAAGTCTCATCGAGACAGACATAATGAGAACATCCTACCTCTGTTAGGCAACTAGTCATAAATGAGGACCACGAGCAAGATAATGCTATTCATTCAGATAGGCCAGGATGAGTCTGGAATGAGTGAGCCAGCGTCTCGTTCCCCCAGAGAGCCTTCACTGAGGATGGCAAGGAGAGCTTTGCAGTGGTACATTTGACTCTGTGGTTTGACCATTTGATGACTGGCTCATTAGTTTCACTCGTCTTGATTTCATATTGAAGCCACTATCTCCCTTTGCAGAGAGTGAGGGTGGTTTGCAACCACACAATATCCCTGATGGAGCGATGCCAACGAAGGTTCCCTAAGATATAATGAACTTAATAAGTGGTATATGGACACGCATTTCTTTGCTGAACCTGAAGTACAGCAAAAAGGGAGGGGTGGAGAGGCAGAGCTGCGCCAGCTGGCTTGCTCCTGATGAAGCGGCTAGTCTTTAAAAGACACTTAAATACAACCCAAGCATTAATAATTTACAAGATAAAACTACCGCTCAAGAGGATGTTTCAATGCTGCAGCTAGAACCGAGCTATAGTAACGTGCTTCATCCATTAGCTTTGAGGCGCCCACATGCTGTGGCGACGTGTATCTGAATACTGTGTCACTGTTTTTGCCAGACTTTCAGCAGACAAATTGGCTTGCCATCCCAGACCTCCTATATAATAAGAAGCTTTTTAACTGGAGGCTGACATCTCCCCCAGTAAGTGGCTTCTTAAATTATTCTGTATATTGTTAATTCAGAGGCTTCTGAAAGTAAGAGCACTCTACAGTTTCACCGCCCCAAAATAAAAGACTGAGATTAGCACAGTGCCATCCATCATGGGTGGTGAGAACCAAGACAGATCTGATTTCAATACCTCACTATCTTTCATCAGAGCCTGGGGGCGGTGGGTGGGAGGTTGCTGGATGGGCACGAATATGGCTTCTTCAACCGAGGACAGGCATTCCTGCCAGCATTTTGCCAGGGCACATGATGGGATTTGTGGAGCTGTGAGCAACACACAAAACACCCTGATACCAGATGTTCTGGGTTCAATCCTGAGCTGCTCCTTAAAAGAGACCAATGTCAAAATGTCCTTGACCAAGACACTGAATCCACCCGAATGCTCCCTAAGTGTCACACTGAGCAGCCCACGGTCTCTAAAATAATGAGCATGGGTCAAATTCAGAGAGGGTGCTTTCCTCTGGCAATAACGAGGCATTTCAATATTGAAAGGCATCATCAAGTCTGAAATATGTGTAATGAGATAGCAGTATTGCAAATCATGGTTTACTGGTGGTTTACAGCAGAGGCGTCGACAAACAAAAGAGGCAACATGCAGTGGACAATGGATTGCAAATGGTCAGAAAGAATGAATAAATAAACCAAGTAGAGAGTCAATACACAGCAAGATATCTCTGCCTTTGGAAAAAACAATTACAGTATAATTAAGCAGAAATGTAATTCAAAATTTTGTTTGGCATCAATCTGCTGTTGCAACTACAGTGTCAGTGTACATACTTATTTCATTTAGTTTAAACTGATATTGAAAAAGCTTTGATTTGCACAGTTATATTCATACAACCTGACAGTAATTTGCGCTCCATCTCAATAAAATATTCTTCGCTGCAAGGACAAACTGAAAACTACAATTACAGGAACCAGAAAAAATAGAGTCTGGAAGAGGGAAATAAAGACATAAATAAAGACAAAATTCTATACTTTCTTTGTTGAAAACTGACAAAATGTCAGGGTTCCTGCCGAGCAGGTCGGTTTTCTGGCTAGCCCTACCTCATCCAGTTGTCTTAGGTTCAGGTGTGCGCTGGGCCACCCCCATGCCCTTGTTTGCAACTTCCACATTTCATTTTGTCGTGTTAGTTGACACACACCTATGAATCATTTTGAATTAGAGATCAGGTATTTAGGTCGGTTCAAGCCATTTGTCTGTGTCCGATCGACATTCCATACCATTCTGTTGGTCACTTTGTAGTACTCTGTATCACTCCGTGTCTTTCTATTTTTTTCACACCAGGTCTGTTCGTAGTCTCCTAACCATCTCACCCTCTGTCTATTTTTGGATTTTGCCTTTTGCCAATTAAACACCCGTACCATGGAACTTGCATTTGCTCGTGGCCGCACCTGACTCCTCCCCGTCACCTTGACACAAAAGCTTTTGGATGATCTACGTGAGCTTTATCATAACCACACAAGGGGAAATGGAGCCTTTGGAGTGTTTGTTTATCTGAATTCAGCTAATTAAAGTTTTAAACCTCATTTTAGTGGTAGTAGTAGTCCATCTTTAAGTCATTGCATTTGTTGTTACTTTCCAGTACTTCTAAATCCGTTTTGTTCACAGCCTTCTGTGTCCATTTCTCCCTGAGCTCAGCTGTTATCTAATAACGAAACATCCCACACACGAGATCTGGTGAACAATAATGCAACTTTTTTTCTGTTAAACTATGATTACGGTGTTGGCAGGCAAAAATTATTGTTATCATTATTATGTTGAACATATTTCTTATCGACCAGTGACTGGACGTGTAGGGCTGGTTTGAGCGAGATATGGAACGGCCTGTGAAGAGTGTTTTGCCGTTGAAAGTGTGATTGTGCCTCTCGATGTTGCGTCCTTTAATCTTGCAATGTTAATGGACAATTACTCTTGGCAGCAAATTTGAGTCGGACTATGAAAACAAAGATGAATGCCAGGAGGAGAGGCAGGAGGCTCAGTCACTGGGAATTTCATCTGGGTGGCTGGTTCGAGCCCCTACCTGACCAAAAAGACTGGACGCAGAGCTGGTGGCTGGAAGCATTCTAGCTCGCCTCCTAAGCACTGCCATGGTGCTTGAGCAAAGCACCTAACCCAAATGTGCTCAGGGTTTAACTCCAGTATTCAACCCACACACTCTGGATTCCCTCCCCTACTGCATGACGCAGCCTCTGTAATCAATGATCACATAAACTGAATGCATTTCACTACTGGCAGAGTGCAAATTGTAAAATTTCAAGGAACGTTTTTTTTTTTTCTTTCTTTCTTTCTTTCTTTCTTTCTTTCTTTCTTTCTTTTTTAGTCATGCAACGTCTGCCCATGTGTATAACATATTGTGAAAGTGCAGTCAAAGCAGCCGCACAAATTTGCCCATGTGTGGGCATTCATCCATCTTAGCTTTAAAAAATGAAATGAATGCTCCTTATTCATCAAACATCTGCCTGCAAGTATAATAAACTGTGTGGGTGCAGTTAGAGCAGCCATATTCATTTGGTGAAGGCCGTGTTCAATTTGTGTGCACAAAATAGTTCTTTTTTATGGCTGTAATAAAGACAAAAATGTGTTGTAATACATACATTGATACAATTATTATGGCCATATCATATAAATCACTTGTTGCTTGGCAACAATTCAGCAGCAACTTGTTACTTAATGGTCCACACCGCAAGGGAGCACACCATGTGGGGAAAGCTTACGTTAATTGCAACAAAAGGGATTGGTTGCAAGCTTGTACAAATTCATTATTACAATGACAACGGCATTATTACAAACATTTAAATTTTGCAAAAATGCATGCAAAGATTAATTGCATAATTGTGTATTGTTTTTATTGAGCCAGGGATTCTCCCTGAGCACTCAACAAAAAAAGCTCTGATCTAACTGAAAATGTGCTGAACAGGGCAAATGTCAACATTATATTTAATTATGTAGAGTTTCAAAATTTCTCTGGTGGTATTTTTTATTTTCAGTTGTGTGTGTGTGCGTGTGTTTGTGTGTGTGTGTGTGTGTGTGTGCGTGGGGGATGAGGTTTGGGGGTTGGGGAGCGGGTGGTGTTTTTGCTGGACCCAAAATCGGTATACCAGACCACAAAAATGGACATATTATGGATGGGTTCACAAAAAAACTATCTTGTCTCACCCAAAACAGAGGGTCAAAGAGAACTGTGATAAGCTTTTGGCAAACACAAAGTCAACAAGTCATGTCTTCCTGTTGGAGATTTGATGGGTGAATGTGTTTTTACAGACGTAGCGGGTTTATCTATTGAAGTAAAGAGTTGTTAGTGATTTTGTGGCCTTGTGGCAGAGCAGAGATAATACACAGTACTTTTGCTTGTTTAAGAACAGGGGAAATTATGGGACAGCATTTAAATGTTGCCATTCTTGAAGAGCATCAGTCAAGGGAATAATAAGGTCAAAAACAACATACTGTTGAAATAGAAGAGACACCATCATGAGTGCATTTGTGGAGTTTTGACACTTTTGATGTCACTTTTTTCTGCGGTAAGTTTGTTTAACAGAAAACATTTGTGTTACAAACAGCCTAAAGCTCCACGTACAGCATCTAAAATACTTTGTCTTTGATACATTAACATTGACACAGATGGATGACATTCAACAAACAGATGTGTTAAACTGACAAACAACATGGAGTCCACACCAAAATGGGCTTTAAGTACCATAAGCACTCTTACATGTGGTATATTGCTCCATTTATTAAAGAGCAATGAACCATCTGCTATCTTTTGAAGCCTGCACCAAGAGATTGATGATGTTTATCATGTTTCATGTGAGACTGCAAAGGTGGCTTGAGAGGTAGTTTATAACTGAGCCTTTAAATCAATATCTGTATGATAGACAAGAAAAGGCTGATGGAGGTTTAGCACTGGGCATGTGTGCCTAACATGTGAGTGGGTGTGTGTGGGCCTGTATTTCCGTCTGATATTAAAGCATCTGCTACCACACACAACAACGCCAACTGTGGGGATGGATTTCAAACAAGTCTAGCTGAAAATGATGTGAACCAACTGCTCAAAATGTCCAAAAACTAAATTTGTGCAATTCAAATGAAGAAGTAAAAATGTTTCCTTTCAGCAACTCCCTCTAAACTTAAAAGTTTTACTTTTTTATTAAGAGGGGAAAATGCCCTGTCATTTTCATGCACTTGTACATGACAAGTCACGCAAATCACATTAAATTACGTCTTAATTTCTTTGGCTGTGCCCATCATCATTTGTGTGAACGTAATTTTCAGAGTATCTCGGACAGCTTCAACGGTGCAACTGCACATCATGATGGTAGCACTTAATTTTCCAAGAGCACTTTTCCCCTTGAGATAACTGGTGATACCCTGATTGAAAATTATTCTGCACAATCCCATTTTTTTTTTCAATTAAGGTTACATTTTCACCTTATTACCATATACCAAAAATTTACATTTTGTGATTTTGCAGATGTTTTAAGAATACTGAAACCTCAAGTAAAATTCACTTAATTTGCTACTGTTTTGAGTAGCAACTATTAATCTATCTGTCTATCTATTCTTTTAATTTTGTTAATTTATTTTACAAATTAAACTTGTTCATTATTTCAGACAGCTCTGTGACAAATACAGAAGAATGGATCTGACATGAATAAAATATTTTGATGAGAATTTCTGACATTCCTGCCAACAAACAATTCCATACACGTAAGGGGAAAGCAATGTGTTTTTTTAACATCCTTATCCTGCACATATCAGTAAAACCATTTCCTGTGTGTGACAGAACAGTATCCTGCTGGGAAAGGCTCAAAAGTGTCAAGAATTAGCTCTTACTCTTTATGATACTGTCCATCTAACAACAAATAAAAAGCTTTATTTCGATGCATAGATTATCAACTGGCATTTGATTTCTGCAACCCAGTCCTACTCTAATCTGTTACAGATTATTACTCACTCCATACTTGCAACAGCTAGATCCAGCTGCCATCTCCTTACTGTATGCATGGAGTGCTTGTGTTGAACACAAAGACAAGATCTGCACCATAAACTTAATGCCCCTGGTAGTAAAACGCTGCGAGCAGCAAAATATATGAAGATTTTTTTCTAATATATCATGTCTGCCTTGTAATGCAATGCAAGAGTCAATGTTCTTACAGTAACAGATTTTTATGTCTGGCATTTGAACTAATAACTGGTATGTACCACTGTTATTTGCAGAGTAACGCACAAATCCCCCCCTCTGTTTCTTCTCAAACTTGTGGAGCAATGCAAACTCAGTGAAGTAAATGGTAAGGTGACCTCTTCCTCTGAAAGTTGACAGAGTACGAACCAGGACAATCTGAAGTGTGACAGCTCATTTCACTGACGAGTCGTCAGTGACGACGAGCGCTGAGTAGAACTTCCAAATGTTTTAGAAGTGCGCCTGAGAAAAGTGTTTTCTATCAAGTCACGGAAAGGCTATTGCACTTCTTACATTCCACCGTGGACAGGTAATACGCAGTTTTATGTGTTGGGCCACACTTGCCACCTGTGACGCAGTCTGGCAAGATCAATGTATTGTGTGCTGAGACAAAGAAGTAGTCTCATCATCTCTCGCTGTCATAGAATTTTACCTATTTGGACACAAATTGTACCGTGGAGTTGTGGTTTTAATGGGTTACAAATATCTCTTGTACATTCGTTGACAATCACAAAAAGTCTGGTTTGCCACCAGATTGAAAGGTTATCCACTATAAAAAGCATAGGATAGAGCACTATTCTCTTTGGCTGGCACAAGAATTTGTCATGGCTAGACATGACTCTGCCCTGCTGTGTTACTTTGTGTTTTCTAAAATTATGTTTGTAGGATGGATTTCTGCAAGATATGACCCATCTGGAGAGGGAGTAAAACTTGCTGGCTCTACCGTGTAATGGAGAAGCAGCACACAGAGGGTTTGCCTCCAGTAATGACTCATGCTGACACGCGCTGGCAGGGGATGGTCACTTAAAAGTTCAGCACTGTGGTATTCTACAAAAAAAATCTGTTTGGGTGCTTGCCTTATGAAGTTGCTCACTGAAAAATATCCATCAGGAAATATATGTCATTATTTCATCATTGCGCCCCAGGAGGACCTAAACTTAAATATGGGATCAAAACCATGCCTTCCCCACCTGACTGCTTTAAGACTTGCAATGCCTTAATGAAAATATAAGACAACATTTGTTGTGATGCAGATTACATGACAGGCTCTCATCCAATCTTTTGACATATGTCACAAAAGGTAAAAGTATGTTTGCACCAGTGATGTGCCGTGAGGCTCATGGCTGGTGAAGCACTGACATCATCACAATCAGATTTTGAATACCGGTGAATAATCTAGAGCTATAGCAGTTAGATAGATAATAATGTATTGTGAAAATCACTGGATAAACATTCCTTTTTTTTTCTTTTTTTCATTTTACATTAAATGTCTCTCCATGATGTCAGGGGATGCACGGCCTCTCCTGCCTCCCCTGATCTTTTGTCACTGGCTTGCACATCCCCTTTGTAAATTCAATGTGTATCCTACATGTATCCCAATAAACAGGGTACAGTATTTGGAATTATGATATCATGTAATATGAAATTGTTTTACTTAATTCAATCCAAAGAGGACTCGAGTGCCAGTGAATTGATGAGTACTTTTTAAGGGGAAAAAGCAGAAATAAAATTGCAACACAATGGCACTATATGGGCTTTTGAAGTACTAGAAATGCTCAATGGGGCGAGATTCTACGAGATGTGGAGCTTGACCCATAAGTTACCAGCATAACAATGTATATTCAAGTGTCACATTAGCAGGGATAACTAAAGGAAATTGCCAATTTTCTCTGCAACCCCAGCAAGAGAGTGGCAGACCTTTAACAAGTGAAGCTAAGCGAGGCAATTTTTGTGCCACGTAAATTCTGGGTTGTGACATGAATTAGTTTGTAGTGGGAGGGTGAGCTACATTTTGTATCACGCATTTGACAAAATGTTAAGTTGGCTGATTTAAGTTTGCTCTACACCACTACCTCATACAGCAATATGAGGAAATGGGAGCTTGTTAAAAGCACTGTAAACTGGCATAGAATAATGAGCACAAGAGGAGTGCGCAAACCTCCATGTTAATAGTATTCATCCTATTACAAAGGGCCACTTTATAACAACCTTCTTATGTACATGTGAGGACCTGTTGTGAAGTCAATGTGGTGCGTACATTAGCGAAGCAGGGAACTGGACAAGGACACAAGTGGGAAATCAAGTATTTGTTAAAAAAAGGACTATGACAATTAAAAAGAGGTCAACAAGACTTGTGCAATGTGGCTCATGCAAAAAGTGCTTCACCGAGGTACACTGTGATGTGTACTACACCGCCAGTAGGCCTACATGCACAATTGCAAGAGACCAAAGTGGGCACACACTTGAGATTAACATGCAAAGTCATCTTTCTAAATAAATTTCATGTAGTATTTTCTGGCAGCAGCGTTGCAAAGAGCTTTTTTCTTTTTTGCTTCCAACACCACCAGTGATGACGGACCTCCAAACATCTGGGTCCCGCTCCTTATGCTGTGCATCCCCCCACCTGTGTATTCCTCCACCTGTCTCTGTTTCTCTCTGTCTCTCTCTCTTATCTCTCTCTTCTTCCCTCTCTCTCTCAACCCAACCGGTCAAGGCAGTTGGCCGCCTACCTGCAGCCTGGCCTGCCCGAGGTTTCTTCCATATTGTGGAAGTTTTTCATCGCCACTGTTGCCAATGGGAGATATGTTGGGTCCTTGTGTGTCCGTCCCATAGACCTTGACTGTTGACTTGTTGAGGAGCACCACCTGCTCCATTCTGTAAAGCGCCTCGAGATAACTCCTGTTATGATTGGGCGCTATACAAATTAAATTGACTTGACTTGACTTGACTTCTTTTCCTTGATTGGGATCATGCTCACGGTTTTATATAAGTTTACCCTTTAACTTACTTTCATTGTGTGTTCCTGCCTTGTCATCAATTGCAACAAGTAAGAAAATAATCTTTTTCCTTTTGGAAAACATGTTTCATTATCATTCACGTGACAGTGAACCCCGTTGAACTTCAACTGCAACAATATTGAATACATTTCAATAACGGCTCAGACAAAGAGTTTAATCTGCTCCTATTAGTTGGTTGTGCAGAAACAACATCACGTACAAAAAAACTGATGGAGCAAAGCTCGACCTAGGACTGTATGTTTTCAAAAGTATCTGAGAAGGTTAACTGCAGTTTGTCTCTGTGGAAACCTTCGCCTGGTATAAAAAGTGCAACGCAAACACATTCACTTCATATACACCAACAGACAAACGAATTTGCATTTGTCTGTGTGCTACCATTGCACAGCAAGCGCAAGATTTATCTGTACGTTTACCGTACATTTCCACAACTGGAGCTCTGTAATTAAAAGTGTTGTGGCCATGATAGCTTTGACATCCCACTTGATGTATTTGATGGCCATGAATTTAATGGAGGGTCAGGGGTCGATATCAACAGTCCACTTTTAATGGCGCTCATTATTTGCAGTGCCATGTTAGGGACACTGTGCTGCAATGTAGAAGGTAAATGGATTCCAAGTTACTCAAAACTTGTTTAATGGTGGCTCTGTTGCAGCACATCATGCAGTTCCTGTAGTTTTCTACATATATACCTCACCTGTCCTTTGAATGAAAACCTTATTGCCAGTTTCTTGCTGTCTTAATCCAGGACTCTGATGGGAGTTGTCTCCATCTGCAAAACCCCCTTACACTGAAACTAATGATACAGGACTGCAAAAACAAATTTGAGGAAGTGTGTGCTTGCCACTCAGGCCCAAGCAAACAAAAACATCCTGCAGTTTGATTTTGATGTTTAACACAACGCCGTATGAGATAAGTGGGCCATGTGTCACAATTATCCACTCCCAGTGAGAATGCTTTTACAGGGAAAAACAAAGGTTTTTCCCTCCAAAAGAACAAATAGCAATGATAGAATAATAACACTGACGATCAAGGCTTGATTCTATGCTGTCTTTCCAAGAGTCAGGAGTCTCATTAAGCCTGGTCGGCCTATTTCTCAGACAGAGCTCTGGGTTAGAAGCTAGGCTTTTGCGGTGGTCTTAAAACATTTGTTTCTCAGCCAATGTGTTTGTTTGATTTATTCTGCCTCCTCTGAGTGGGCACAGAAGGGTGTTTCCTCAGGTGACATGACAGATGGAAATCGCTAATTGCTTTCATCTCCGATTCTTTACTGCTGAGTCTTCAAAAGCCTCTCTCTAGGCACGTGCTCGTTTTCACTGATGTGCAACAACAGCTTGCTCAAGGCACGCTTGCACGATATGCACAAGGATGAGATACCCGTTGAAAGCGGAATGAAATTGTATCATGCAAAACAGTAATTCTACATCTCTAACCAATTTGTGTCCAATCGGACCAAACAACACCTATCTGATATTTAGACTTGCATCCAGTAGTTATGTTTAATCTAAAATTTGGAAGCTTGGCAATTTCTCAAATGTTCATTAATGATATGTCAGTATGGTAGCTTTCCTTTACTTGAGTGATTCCAAAACTAACAGCAAAATTGTTTGTTTGTTTGTTTGTTTGTTTTTGATGGGGGATGACACTACAGTGCTATTATTTCAAATTATTTGTTATCAATTGTTATTGCTAAATCAGATGATGACCTAATCATGACGCCACATGGGTGTAATCTTGGACTAATGGGCATTGCCGGATGATGAAATTCAGATATTGGCAATAGATAGCAGTGCTTTTTTGTGAATAAATCTGAATATTGCATGGAATACACATTCAAGAGCCTACTGACTCAATGAGACCCTGACAGACAATATCATCTCTGCAGTTTTCCTGTGGCCTGCGTAACCCCGTGCATGAAATGGTCCACATCAACAGTCTGTGCTGTAAAACCAAATTCAAAACTGCTATAGGAATCTATTAGACTTCTCTTGATTGGTAATGTACTAATATCTGTTCAGAGACCACTTCCGAGGTGCAAAACATTCCAGGTGCCACCCAGTAACTCCCATATTTACCCATATCCAAATTCTGGCACAACTTTTCCATCTGTCAATTACAATTTCAGAGCATCTCCTGCAAATTGACGTCTGATTTAGTCACAGGGTATCAGCTGTCACCCACATCACCTACGTGGTCTCTCTTCCTCCTGTTTATTAAAATCCAATTAACATAATTTGGGTTATTGGCTTAATTACTTCACCTACTGGGTCATAAATAGCTCGTAATTGGGCATTTTGTGAGATTACTCCTGCTTCATAAATGGACTACTTGTTGAGACACATTTTTTCTCCAACAGCTCAGATGTCGGTCAGCACTAGTGGCTCTAGATGAATCATGAGCAAAGTAGGGCTGGGCGATTTGGCCAAAAAAAAAAAATCTCAGATTTTTTTTAAGAAAAATTCGATTTTCGATTCGATTTTCGATTTTTTTTTCAATGCACTTAAAAACAACTGCAGATATCTGACATATTGTCAAAATGCTACTTTATTGCTGTGGTTGTCCTCAGAGTAAAAATGCATATAAACAATCCAAAATTATAAGGCTATAAATGAGGCTCTGTCATTGAGCACTTTCAAGCTTTTACCCAGGTTTAAGTTTTCAAGAGTGCAACAGCAACTTCACAATACCTTAAATGATCTGATTAGGAACAGATAACTAAACAAAGATTACTGTTTAAAGAAATCTTAGCATAGTGCAAATAAAACATTAAACGTGTTGCTTAAATGACTGTGGAAGACATAACCTACTCAAAAGGTAAACAAATGTGAACAAACTTTTATCTTTAACAAACAAAATATGTGCTTATTATATCTCTGACACCTCCTCCAGCTCAGCGCAGATCTTTTGCCGAGTGGCAGTGTACAGGTGAGGCAGCGCTAC
>OMPJ01040869.1:0-10150 GCA_900312935.1 Carapus acus
CAAGCCGCACCCAGAGCCGGACTCCACCGTCAAGATCCAGAATCCAAGTGAGACGGACACTCCTCTGCCTCCCCCCTCGCCTCGCCTCCCCTCGCTCTCTATCTGCTCGTGTGTGTGTGCACGTCCGTGTGTGTGCTTACTCCTCTCAGCTTATTTTTGTTTCCGTGTAACTAAGCAAACTGGATTCAGCCGAGCAGATCCCCGCCCGCCCTCATCCATGACCTTGGTATTTTGCAGCAGTTTCTGGCCTCGCGTTTGATTTCCACCTCCTCCACTTGCAGTGATTCTAAAGGTTGTGGCCACCCTGTTGAAAAACTCCTCCCCAAGCCCGGAGCTCATGGAAGTGAGGAGGCTGTTTCTGTCCGACATGATTAAACTCTTCAGCAACAGCCGTGAGAACCGCCGGTAGGAGAACTTGCACACAATCTACCACACATACATTCTTTCTACCACACAGAGCTGCGATTGTTGACTTCAAAACATAAAATCTCAATTTCTCTCACCCCGCGAGCACACCTCATCACACGGATAAGTACCGAGCATCTATTTTGTGTGTCCGGGTGGAACAGTTTTAGCCACCAGGGTGCAGCGTTTCATCATAAACCTGCGTCTGACAGTCCCGTCCATGGATTGATGGATCAGATACCATTGATTGGAATTTCCTCAATTCTATCAGCTGATCTCCGGCGCTTTTCAGTTACATTGAGCTCAGTGACGACCCCACATAGAGAGACACAACGTGCGGCCTTTACAAGAGACGGATTCGATCGCCCCTAACTCACACGGAGGCTATCATGTTGACATCTGAGATAAAAAGTCTGAGTAACTTTTCCGTGATTTGTGTTGCTGTGTTGCACCGCATTTATTGTTTAACGCTGACTGAAATGTGCCGGTGTGTGTCTGCTGCAGCTGCCTGCTGCAGTGCTCAGTCTGGCAGGACTGGATGTTCTCCCTGGGCTACATCAATCCCAAGAACCCCGAGGAGCAGAAGATAACCGAGATGGTTTACAACATCTTCAGGATCCTCCTCTACCACGCCATCAAGTACGAGTGGGGCGGCTGGAGGGTCTGGGTCGATACGCTGTCCATCGCACACTCCAAGGTGAGAGCGAGACACACACACACACACACACACACACACATATACACGGCGTCCACCCGGCCTTTTCTCACACACTGTGAGCTTTGGTAGCCAAACAGGATGGTGAAGTGATGTTTAAAGCAGCATTAATAATCGTCTGGCGGCTTCGGACTGGCACACATCATTCCAAATATTGCATCACTCTTTTGCCCGCTGTCTGTGGGTGGAAATTTAACACAGCCATTATCCCCCCGGCTATTACTTTCCCTGCCAGGACAGTGTAAAAGTTAGGAGACATTTTGGACAGAAGTCTAATAGCGCTGTTGGACTCGGCCGGGCTCACATTCATTCAGCCTTTGGTGCAAATAATCTACGACCCTCCTTCCCTCCCGCACACACACAAAGACGGCGGAGTGCTGAAGTTATTGATGTGAAGGCCAACTGTTGTCAGCGCCCCTTTTCTGATCCAATAATCACTAATCCACCTCTGTCACAGGTGACTTACGAGGCCCATAAGGAGTACCTGGCAAAGATGTACGAGGAGTACCAGCGTCAGGAGGAGGAAAACATCAAAAAGGGGAAGAAAGGCTCCGTGTCCACCATCTCCGGACTCTCCGCCACGCCCGCCCCCGTCGTCAACGGCAACCTAGAGATCGACGACAACTCCCAGACGCAGACGCCCGAGAGCGAGGCGGAGTACAGCGAGGGGGCGGGCGGAGACTCCCGCAACCTCCTCGCCGACGGCACCGCCAAGCGGCCCAACGGGGAAGCGCTGACCCCCGGCGACCAGGGCGCCGGCCCCGGCGTCAGGGTGGAGGTCCACGACCTGCTGGTGGACATCAAGGCGGAGAAGGTGGAGGCCACCGAGGTGAAGCTGGACGACCTGGACCTCTCGCCGGAGGGCTTGGGCGGGAGCGTGGGCGGAGGCGGCGGGGGAGGGATCGAGAACGGACCCCTGGTGGAGGTGGATTCTCTGCTGGACAGCGCCTACTGCGCCGTGGTGCAGAACCTCAACGGAAACCTGGCGACTAAAGAGGACGCGTCAGGCCCCGGGGTCGGCATGGGGCAGAGCCTGGGCCTCTCCGGAGTGGGGAGCCTGGGAGACGACGGCAACATGGGTCCGCTCATCACGCTGGCTGACGAGAAGGACAGCGTCCCCAGCAACAATGGCTTCCTGTTCAGCAAGGTGGGAGTCATGTCCAGGGTTAGAAGATGGTGTCCTCTGTGCGAAGCACTTGGCTCCAGCTAGCCACATTCAAATTAGCTCCTCCTCGTAGTCCCTCATGATTCATTTTCCCCCCCATCCTAATTTCCCCTCATCTGTCTCTGCTATAGGTCGATGAAAAATTGCTCCCCGCCCTGGCAGCTCCGGACCCCCTCGTTCTATCAAGCCCGGATCAGCCGACATCGTCTGGCTCGGTCCCAGCTCACTCCGTCACCAGCGCCAGCGATGACCTCAGCCTCCTGGCCCACATGACCAGCTGCGGCTCCGACTTAACTCAGACGCAGAGCCACGCCGCCGGGGAGCTGCCGGAGGACGGGCCCTTCAAGATCCAAAGCCCCCTCGCCGACATCAGCTCCATCGCCGAAGCGGAGAGCCAAGCGCAGATCCAGGGAGCCTCCCGGCCGGACTTCGCCGAGGGGGAGGGGACGTCCGGGACGGAGGGAGAAGCTGCGGGGATCAAGGCCGGCGGCGATACGGCCAGCACCACCTCTGACACGGAGAGATCAGACGATGGGAAGGACAAAGACACCAAGAAGATCCAGACCACTGCCACAACTCAGGTAAAACACAGATGAAGATTTTTTTCTCCCTCTGGTCATCGTGTCCAAAATGTGAAATACTGCAGTTAGTGTGTTTTTTTCCCCCGCCGCCTGTAATTTCTTTTATTTAGGCACTTGGAAGCTGAAATTGTTGGTGAAGCAAATTCACTCTGGCAGAAAAACTGAGTCTGATTACTGTGGAAAGTTCAGCCGTGACCAATTTGTCTGCTCAGATATGATTGCTCACAGCCGCTGCGGGCCTGCCTGACAGCTCCGTTTCTCCAAGAAACGGATGCGAAACGAGAAAAAAAAAGACCAGCACGCATGGCCTCATCTCATTGTTGACTCGTTAATTGAAAGTGGATTTCATCAATGCGCGGCGCACGACGTTTGGCGGGGGGACTCATTCTAACTCGAACCGACGATCTCTCGCAGGCCCTCCACGGCCGCAGCGCCGCCCAGCTGGAGCGGGACCTCCGCGTGGACTTGGGCTTCAGGGGGATGCCCATGACGGAGGAGCAACGCAGGCAGTTCAGCCCCGGGCCCAGGACCACCATGTTCCGCATCCCGGAGTTCAAATGGTCCCCCATGCACCAGAGGCTGCTCACCGACCTGCTGTTCGCCTTGGAGACGGACGTCCACGTGTGGAGGAGGTACGTTTGGTGTCCGCCGGACCTGAGAATGCGCTTCTGTATTCTCTACGGCAGTGGTTCTCAAACTTTTTTCAGTGATGTACCCCCTTAAAGATATATTTTTAGTCAAGTACCCCCTGACACGGGCAAAACATTTTTGGAAGAAAAAAGAGGTACAGTGCTGTAAAATCACTGTCTGACTTATTAAAGCCAAAACAACTTATATCAGTGAACCTGACAAATACATCCATATTGCAAACATTGCATGTAGAAACAAAAAAGAAAAACAGAAGACGGTGACCACCAGGAAGGCATAAAACCAGTCAAAACTGAAATATGCAAAACGCTGCTAATTTAAATTGGTCTCTGTAATGGTACAAAATTAAATATATACTTAAATAACTAAAATGTGTTCACAGAAATAAATCTATAACTTAATTATAAATAAATAACATTTTGTTTACAAAATAAATTAACTTAATAAATAAAGATTTGCTCCCAAAAAAAATAAACGTTACCTCTTTTAGGATAAAAAAAAAAGAAGATTGCACTTAAAAGATTTTTTTAAAGATATTTTGAAAAGCTTCATGTACCCCCTGCAGTACCTCCGCGTACCCCCAGGGGTACGCGTACCCCCATTTGAGAACCACTGCTCTACGGCGTCTCTGGTCGGTTGTGTGTTTAAGATGCTCGCTTCAGGACTTGCAACTATCCACTTCGAACCTGACTCAGGACCGTCTGAATTATTGTGTATGATCTTAAAATAAATTGAAATAATTTCCGACGACGACGACACTCCAGATCTATTGCAAACTTTTTCAATGTTGTTGTAAGGCACATGACCCACTTTGCAACTCAACTGCCTAAAACACACACACACACACATTCAGGATCCACGCAGATACAGGCGTGATAACTCACACAACACCTGCAGAAGTGTATTCACTTTTTTGTCTTTTACATCAAATACAGCGAATTAAACGAAAACGACGCTGTGAAAATTATCTGTCAAATTATCTGACAGATATCTCACCTCTGAAAAAAGCCTTAGTCATTTTCCGTACGTCTATCTTTTCCCTTTCTCTTCAGCCACTCCACCAAGTCGGTGATGGACTTCGTGAACAGCAACGAGAACATCATCTTCGTCCACAACACCATCCACCTCATCTCTCAGATGGTGGACAACATCATCATCGCCTGCGGAGGCATCCTGCCTCTCCTCTCTGCCGCCACCTCCCCCTCTGTAAGTGGCTCTACTGCGCCCCTCTGTGGTAGGAGGCGGAGCTGCAACACGACAAAGGCTTCCACGGAGAGGCCGATTAATTTGAAAGCTCGGCCGTGCTTCGCTCTCGCTCTGATTGGATAGTTTTTGCTGATAGCTTTGGTCCCGATCACTGAATAGAGATCTTGATAGGAGCTAATTTTTTTTTGTGTGCACCTAAAGCGTATGAATGGGAGAAATAGTTCACCATCCCACATTTTGGGGATCACCTCTTCATCTTCTTGACTACTATGCAATCTTTACGGTATATTTTGGGTGAAGTATCTTTAATTAGAATTTCAGTTGATGCTCCTTTATTTTAATCTTTCCTTTCTTTCTTTTCCTGTCTGTGTTGTGTGTGTATTTGTCGTGCTTTCTTGTCCCTTTTCCTCTCTGTTTTTGTCTGTTTTTGGCATGTGCAGAGTTCTAAGAGCAATGCCAACACTGTAAGTTGCAGTTTCTTTCTCTTCTCTTTGTTCTTTGCTAAAACTTTGTTCTGGTTTAAATTTATCGCTGTGACTGACACTAACACCTGCCTGGTGTGACATCCGTGGTGTAATTGTTTGTTGTCCTGAGACACACCTTCAACTCCTCTCACAAGGTGTGGGTATGCGATGCTACATTTCCTCTCTGAACCATTCTAAACGATTTGTGGTTGTTTGGCCAGAGAATAATGGCCTGAGAGGTGAGGACACGGATCTGTGCTTAAGGGGGAAAACGTGGGAGAAGTGAGGTTTTGGGCAGTAGAAGCTAGCACGAGATGAAAAGCATGAGCGTTTCCCCAGACGTGGTTGAGGGTTGCACCTGCTAAGCCTGTCCCCCTTTGTATCAACACCAAAGAAGACAGGAGGAGCCGGACCCCAGAGGGGGTCCAAGGGAGAGGAGGTGACCCCCGTTCCCGGGGGCGGAGGCGCAGGGGCAGAGGTGCGTAACGAGCCCGGGCGCGCCGCCATCACCAGAAGAGCTAAGAGCACCAACACCAGCACTTCTGTCCTCCTCACCTTGTGTGTCTTTTACCCCTCCGAATGTCTGTGTCCACCCGCTCTGACGAGCCGCCGCACTTTTGTCTCCTCCTCACAATCCTTCACCTCCCCCGCCTGCTGCCGCGAGGAGAGGCAGAGCAAAAACATCTCACTCGGTTTGATTGCAACTTTTAGACCTCGCTGTTGCTACCTCAAAACTCCCACCCCGCTACATAGAACACGCAGGGAGCGTGTTTGGTGGGCGGCCGCTTTGCTCAATCCACTCTTAACTCCCTCAGCACGGCTCATGTAGACGCTAACAGCCTTGAAAGCTCACCGCCACTCTCACTGTCCCACCGTCCGCCATCACCTGTGTGCCATCGGTCGTCAGGACAACATTCTGTTGTCTGATTTCATCCTGTAAATAATGTTCTTTCTTCACTTACCAGCATGATTCTGTGCTGCTGCTCCTCAATCAAACCAGGTCCGTTTTAGTCTGTTTCCTGCAAGAACCTCCTGTGTGCATAATGGGGCTACTTTCCTATTATTCTCCTCTCTCTCTCTCTCTCTCTCTCTCTCTCTCTCTCTCTCTCTCTCTCTCTCTGTGTACGTCCTCCGCCGGACCGCCATTAACTTGCCAGCGTATGTGCCGCCCCCCGCCCCTTCCCTGATTTCCGCAGACGGAGCTGGAGAACATCGAGGCGACGCAGGGCATGTCTTCGGAGACGGCGGTCACCTTCCTGTCTCGTCTCATGGCCATGGTGGACGTGCTGGTGTTCGCCAGCTCCCTCAACTTCAGCGAGATCGAGGCGGAGAAGAACATGTCGTCAGGAGGGCTGATGAGGCAGTGCCTCCGACTGGGTGCGTGCCGGCCTCGGGGCTGCAGGAAAACTGAAAAAGGAATTGGAGCTGTGGAGAAACAGAGTTTGAACAGTGACCTCTAGCTGTCCTTGGGTCAAAAATCACATGACTCCTGCCTAACCTACATTTGCATCTGGTTGCCATGACTCCAGATCCATTTAATGATTCCCTACATAATTGAATCATGTAATTCTTGTGAATAATGTGTGTGTCTTCTGGCAATGAAACAGGGGCGTGTGTAATGTGATTATCAATTCGAGATTGAATACGCTGACTTTTAATATAAACGCTCTCTTATCACCGCGGACACAATGTGAATTATCTGAGTCGCTCATGTCGCTGCGGTATGTGTGATCCTGTGTGTGTGTGTGTGTGTGTGTCAGTGTGCTGCGTGGCGGTGAGGAACTGCCTGGAGTGCAGGCAGAGGCAGAGAGATCGGACCTGCAAGTCCTCCCTAACCAGCAGCAAGTCGCAGGACAGCCTCCACAGCGCCTCCAGCACCAGCAAGGTACCACACACACACACACACACACACACACGCACACCAGCACACCAGCAGCAGCAGCGCACGCACATACGCGCCAATTGTTCTGGTACATTCAGTCCCGAAAGGCCCTGAAAAATTGAATTGTTCTAATGACTTGAGTACTTATTTGCTCAAGTTTCCATTTTTCCATTTTTCAAAATGTCCATTGATACATGCGATACCTCTACTGTTCATATTGTGTGGCCTGTTTTTGTTGTCTTATTTGACAAATACCCAGTTAATATGCATCTGTTACCATTTTTCATTTTTCAACCCTATTTGAAACCAGGTTAATCTCTCTTTTATGTCAATCATTATAAATAAACTAATTAGGAATTTAATATTAGCTCAAGATTTTTGGTCATGGATATATTAAATAAAATGAGACACTGAATTGCAGACATTTTGATTGCTTCTCCTTGTTTCTGTAGCAGGATCCTGACCGCCTCCTACAAGACGTGGACATCAATCGTCTCCGTGCAGTGGTTTTCAGAGACGTGGTGCGTGTGTGTTGTCTACACTGTGTGTTTCTGCAGACAAAATATTTTTGCTCTTGCAGTCTCTACTCTCTGTCCCTCTGTTGTTTCTCAAGAATCGTCTCCCTCTCTCTGTGTGTGTGTGTGTGTGTTTGTGTCGGGTCTCTACAGGACGATAGCAAACAGGCTCAATTTCTGGCCCTGGCGGTGGTCTACTTTATCTCTGTCCTGATGGTGTCCAAGTACCGGGACATTCTGGAGCCCCAGCGAGAGATCGGCCGCTCCACCAGCCTGTCGGGGAGAAGCATCCGCCACGAGATCAACTCGCCCACCAGCACAGGTGAGCTTCGCACTAAAGCTGCAAGATCCTGCAAGTGTAATCCTGGATGAGCCAGTGAGGACCGATCAGTTGAGCCCGGGCATAGTTGACATGGAATATAAGCAAACAATGTTGGGAAGACGAGCGAGTTAGAAGGGGAGAGAGAGGGGACGATGGGTATTAGTTTGGATTAGGATGCAGAAACAGCTTAAAAATGTGGCCTGCTATGGAGCACATGTGCCAATAAAGCCTCGGGAGGCTGATAAACTCCTTATCTCCTCTGCCTTCCTTCAGAGCATCCGTCCACAGCTTTCTCCGACCGAGACAAGCAAACCCCGACGCCCGTGGACGACTCCCCCCGAGCCGGCCTCCCTCACACAGACTCGGGCATCGGAGAGGAAGGGCACGTGGCCGGCTCCCTGAACGGCTCGGAGATGGGCCTGGGCCTGGGCTTGGGCCTGGTGGGGAGAGAGACGGACAGAGACAGAGACAGAGACAGAGACGGGATAGGAGGGGGAGGGGGCACGGATCTGTTGTGTAGCCTGTCGGACGTCAGGAGGTCACAGGAGAGCCTTTTGGACTCGCCCCACAACCCCGGCTCCAACGCCAGCCAAGCCCCGCCTTCCTCCATCACCAGCATCAGCCAAACAAACAAAGGCATCAACGTCAAGGTAGGTCACCACCTTTTGCTCCTCGTCTCCGAGGATCACAGACGCCATTAAACTCCGAGGTTCAGCCGTCGATGCCGTGAGGTGACCAGGTGTTCTCTTGCCCGGGATGCACAGGAGATCCTGAAGAGCTTGGTGGCCGCCCCGGTCGACGGCGGCGATCAAGGACAGGAGTCGGGGCCGACGCCCTACCACCCAGATCCAGCCCTGAAGACGCACCCCATGCTGCCCATGCAGTTCCACTCCTTCGACAGGTAAGATCCAGCCAGTCTGAGTGGAAGAAAACTGTAAAACAAACCAACGAGAAGCGGTTATAATGGGCGGATCAGTATCTTTAGCTAACGCTGTCCATACTTTGTCATCTGTCTGGGCTGAGTACGGCCAGTGACGCTCAATTACCCAGCCAACAAAAACCACTCCTGGGAGTGGATAACGGATATGGCTTTAATTTTGACGCATGTTCCACGCAGACTGTGGAAATGTGAAGCGCTCATTTAGCTCGACAGGTCAATAAACAAAGTGTGAGAAGAGTCTATCATTGTCCTCCGCTGTCCAAACGCTCCACTTAGCGACTCTCAGCTGAGTGATGGACTTACCCGAGTGTCTCTCTGATGAGCTCTGAGAGTTTGGCTATTGTTTCAAGGCGCTGCACATGATAGATCATCGCCACGTGTGCCTCTCTGGGATGCCACAGTCATGCTCATTTTCATACAAAAAGCAGTAACTTGGATGAAGCTACATAGTAACTGATCCCTATAGTTGTTGTTGCACAGCAGAATATCACAGCCATACTTTGGCTTTACAATAGGTGCATTGAAATGAATGAATATTTTGAATAAAATCTCGCTCCAGTGTTACTACTGTGCACACTTTGTCATATACACAACAGCTACTGATGCAGTACTCATTTGTACTCAACAGTATACTGTAGACACAACAGATACTACAGCAGACATTGATACACCACAATTACTACAGCATACGTTTATGCAATACAGTTGCTACATTATACATGTATACACTGCAGCAGTGGTTCTCAAACTTTTTTCAGTGATCTATCCCCTTAAAAATATATTTTTAGTCAAGTGCCCCTGACACGGGCAAAACATTTTTGGAAGAAAAAAGAGGTACAGTGCTGTAAAATCACTGTCTGATTTATTAAAGCCAAACAACTTATATCAGTGAACCTGACAAATACATCCATATTGCAAACATTGCATGTAGAAACAAAAAAGAAAATTAGAAGACGATGACCACCAGGAAGGCATAAAACCAGTCAAAACTGAAACATGCAAAACGCTGCAAATTTAAATTGGTCTCTGTAATGGTACAAAATTAAATATATACTGTACATAAATAACTAAAATGTGTTCACAGAAATAAATCTATAACTTAATTATAAATAAATTATATTTTGTTTATAAAATAAATTAACTTAATAAATAAAGATTTGCTCACAAAAAAATAAACGTCACCTCTTTTAGGATCAAAAAAAGAAGATTGCACTTTAAAGATTTTTTAAACGATATTTTGAAAAGCTTCACGTACCCCCTGCAATACCTCCACGTACCCCCAGGGGTACGCGTACCCCCATTTGAGA
>OMPJ01040912.1:6319-30469 GCA_900312935.1 Carapus acus
GGGACATCGAGGACGACGATATCAGCGACTCTGACGAGGAGTGGGCCAGCGAGATGCCGTCACCGGGCGGCAAGGAGGCAAACCAGGCAGATGCTACCAAACAGGCGGAGATGGAGCACCTGAGGAAGGAGGTGGAGGAGGAGATGAAGAAGGCGGCGGAGCGACGGAGGGCGGAGGAGGAGGAGAAGAGGGCGGCAGAGGAGCTGAGGAGGCAAGAGGAAGAGGAAGGATTTGAAGATATGCCCGAATTGGAGTAACAGCAGGGTTGGAATGTTTGGAAATAAAGAAATGGACGCAGCTCAAACGTCTCTGCCTTTCTGTCCTCACCACAAACAGCACTTAATCAATAAGGACGGCCTGCTGTCCATACGGACATGTGGAACGTCAGGCAGGCCATGAAGGTTTTCAGTGGATGTTTTATGTTTTGCTTTTTCACATAGTTGAAATACTTCACATGTCAAAGAGATAGGCATTCCTCTGAATTGGAGCAGAAGCGAGAACTTCTGCCACTTCTCCTCCTCACCTTTGCAGACCATGACACACACGAAACAAAATATGAAAACACAACAACCAGAGAGCTTTGGCACGCTTGCACAAGCAACATTCTAGATATGTTAGACTACATGAGGCGCTTCTGCCTCGGTCAAGACAAAAACCATTTGACCAGACACGCTAACGGCCCGTAAATCAGTGGTGGCGCATGCTGCCCTCTTGTGGGCAAAGGTATGTACAGCAAAGAGCATTTCTCCCATAACAAAGAGCCTCGGATAAAAACATGTAAGTGGCTCATTACATTGTTTATAATATGCAACATTGTATGTGCAACATCATAAATATATGTAGAATGAACCGCGGCACACCGGTTGAAAAATGCTCAGTTAAAGAATACTTGAACCTTGACAGATGATTTCGTAGACACCTCTCCAATCTAGGCACCTGTGGGCGTGGGAGGGCAATTTGGTATTCGGCTGAAGGACACTGAGAGCAGTATGGGAACATTCCCACACCAGATGATTTCAAGTCAAGGTCGCTCTCCTGACTGCTACCCCCTGCAGGCCGTCGTCATTCTGCGACGTTCTGATCCCCCCCAGGACAGACAGGCAAAGCCTGGGAAGTCCCATCTGAGCAGTAGTGCTCCTGCTCAGCCAGCGAGCAGGTGTGTGTGTGTGTGTGATTGTGTGCCCAGTGTGTTTGGTGGAGCTCCCCAGTGGAGTTTTGGCGCTATTTGGTTGAGGATGGGAGAATAATGCAGCAGCTGGGGTTTCAACGTGTACCTGTTTTCACTCTGTCCAATTTTTTTGGTGAGTCACCTCCTAGGTGGCTCGGTGTGTGTGTGTGTGTGTGTGTGTGTGTGTGCGCGCGTGCGTGCGTGCGTGCTCAGTGCTGACATCTCCTCTGCTTTAAAAACCACGAACAGCCAGCACACAGAGGTTTGGACAGGCTAAGAACTGATGATCTTCACTCCTCAATAAGAAATCTTTTATTTTCAATCTACACCAATTAGTATTTTCTACTGAACTTGTCATATCACCACTTACACTGACAAAAAAGAGGCAAAGAGAGAATTAGCTTTACATTTTTTTTTTTTGGTTGTTCTGTTACATTTTGTCAGTGCAACGTGTACAGTTCACAGGTGTGGAGAAAATCAATAACACTGTATTTTTTGGTCCAACGAAAGTAATTTGTCAGAAGTGAATATTTGCAATTTTATATTAAAGCAGTCCATCTCATCTTTACAAAGATAATAGCTCTCAAGCGATCCCTATTTTCACAATAGAACATAATGTATTATATAGCAGTTTATCCACAGGAGGTATTGACGATAGTAAATACAAAAGTAACTTCATTTTTGCCTGATTTGAAAAAAAAAAATCTTAAACTTGGAAGTTATTTGATTACATTTAGTAGGTAAGTAAAGAGGCACAATTTAGGCACACACTGCTCTTCTCCTCACTTCATCTGCAGTGTTTTAGTATCTTCCATCTGGTTGTGTTGATAGTAGTTGAAAGCCTTACGGCAGCCATGTTTCTTCAGGCTTTTGCAGGCTAGATGAACGCTAAATTGGATAAATGTCATCTGGATATGAGCTGTTAATCACATCCTCAATCAAATTTGCAAATTTCATTCTTTCAATGGAGCATCTTAAAATTGGTAATGTGGTACTGCAAACGTAACAAAAGGAAATGGGATGAATATAATCATCTCAGATTGCCTCCCCACTGTGACAGTCAGTGCGAGGGGTCGTCATTGCTCGACATCTCTCTGGCGGCACAGCCCTGCTGGTGTCTCTTCAGGTGGTGGGACTTGCTAAAATTTTTCCCACATCGCTCACAGTTGTAGGGTTTCTCCCCGGTGTGGACACGGCGGTGACTGGACAGGTGCGATAAGCTTCGGAACATTTTGGCGCAGAACTGACACTGGTACGGCTTCTCCCCCGTGTGGACCCGCATGTGCATTTTGTACGACTGCTGGCGGATGAAATCCTTCCCGCACAGCTCGCAGGCGTACGGTTTCTCCCCGGTGTGGATGCGCTCGTGCACCAAGCAGGCGGTGGATTGGTTGAAGGTTTTCTCGCAGTATTTGCATTGGAAGGGTCTCTCTCCGGTGTGGATGCGTTGGTGCACCTTGAGTAGGTAGTGGCGGCTGAAGGAGCTGCCGCACAGGTCGCAGCTGTGCTGTTTCTCTCCGCTGTGCGTCCTCTCGTGGCTCCTCAAGTAGCTCAGCAGCGTAAAGGTTTTGTCGCACTCTTTGCAGCTGTGCAGTCTCTCTGCCGAGTGGATCCTCTGGTGCAACTTCAGTAGTTTGGGGGTTGCAAAAGCCTTCAAGCAAAGCTCGCACCCGTGCGCCTTCTCCTCGCAGTGCGTCTTCTCGTGGCTCTTCAAGTAGCTCAGCTGAGTGAAAGCTTTGTCGCACAGCTGACAGCTGAAGCGTTTCTCGCCGGTGTGCACGTGCTGGTGTAGCTTCAAGTAGCTCGACCGTGTGAACGTTTTCTCGCAGTGTTCACAGCTGAACAGTTTCTCGGTGGTGTGCACGGACTGGTGGTACTTCAGCTGCTGCAGCTGTGTGAAGGATTTGTCGCAGTGCTGGCAGCTGTACGGTTTCTCCCCCGTGTGAATGCGCTGGTGAGTTCTAAGGCTTCCCGAGCGGCTGAAACATTTCCCACACTGGTCGCAGCTATACGGCTTTTCCCCCGTGTGCACTGTCTTGTGCTTTTTCAGACTGTTCAAAGTTGCAAAACATTTCCCGCACGTGTCACAGCCAAATGGTCTCTCGCCAGTGTGCGTCCTCTGGTGGTCCTGCAGGTGGGATAGTCTGGTGAAGGCTTTGTCGCACTGCTGACATTGGAGGGTCCCAGGTGTAGTTGTCAGCTTGGGAGTCTGTGGCAACAGAGATGAGAAGCAATGTGACGCTGAGATAAACAAAATGTGCCACTCAATTCTGAAGAGAAAGGTTTCAATCATGTCATGTGCCATCACCTCGTCTGAGCTACTCATCTTCACTCCACACCTCCAGTGTCCCCAGTATGGCCTGTAGCGTTTCACATCAGCACCACCAGCTGCAGCATCAAAACAAATGCCTCATTAGTGCCCAGACTATGGACTTTAAGCAAAAACAGAGTTCATTCTTACATGATTCTGACCTCACAAACTTCAGTGAGGAGAACTATCAAACATTTAAGATGTGTGGTTCACTGTATGCGCGACAAACGACAGTACCAAGAAATTACACATTGCAAATCTTGACAAAAGTACACACCTCTTAACGTTCGTTCAAATAATGCTTTCTCAGCTGTCAATATTCTCGAGGCAAGGTAACCGTTGACCTTATTGTGGCTGATTTAGTGCCAAGTCCTTGGATTGCAAACGACTCAAATAGCAAACGTGTTACAGTCCAAACAAATAATTAAAATAGATCACTGAAAAGACGTTTGACATCTGACGAGAGCGTAGGCGGTGGTCTCTTCTGTAGTGTTTTGATGCTTCAGGCTAGCAGCTCCTGGCAGCTATGTTCAGCTATACAAGCCTCTACCTCCCTCCGATCTCTATGCCGGGCTAAGCTAACAGGTCGCTACCGTTTCCAGTCTCTGTACTAAGCTGGACTAAGACGCGGTGCCGCGGAGAGTCTCCGTCTACTCGATCACAACAAACCTGGACATCGGCGTTAGCTGGTTAGCACCGTGGGAAAGCCGGCGAGGAGTATGTTGAGACGTTAATCTGCGCGCGATTGCACAGAGTTGTCTCCACGACGCTGTGGCACAGCTGGAGACGGAGCAAAGGCAGCGTGTTCCATCTCCTCTTTCCTCGTCTCAGTCCACCAGACAGACGGTTTGTACCCCGCTGCTTTGGACCGGAGGGTCACGTGACGGGAGGAACTTCCAGAGCTTCGAAGTTCGGGCGAGAGGCAATCAACACGATCGTCCCACTGACTTGTCCTCTATGGATAGGCAATGAAAGACAATTAACGCAAATTTTATGTAAATAAAAACCTGTGATATTAAAACCGAAAGATTGTTGCAAAGAATGCAAACTGGATCGACATCAAGCAGCGATTCAAACAACAGGTGCAAGACAGATGCAAGACATCTGTCTGATGAGGCCAGCCAGAACACAAAGCGTCACCAAATTAGACACATTGATGGACACTGCTGCCTTTGATGTTATACATTGAAAAGTATGAAGTGAAACATCCAGTTTTACAGTCCGACAGCATATTTTTAACATGTGAATGCCAGTTAACCCCAGACACCCCCTGCAGCTCCTCAATTGAGGAGCTGGAGGAGGTGTCTGGGGAGAGGGAAGCCTTGGCTTCTTTCTGAGACTGCTGCCCCCGCAACCCAGCCCTGGATTGGCGGCAGAAAATGGATGGATAGATAAATGGATGGACACACTGTGCAAAGGGGCCTTGTGCCAAATGAGTATTTCTTCATTGCACATTAGAGAGCTCCTGACTAGCTATGAATGTGCAGATATATGGTGTCAGGTTAGGGCGGCTCAAGACAACATAGTCAAGTAACTTCACTGTATTAAAATGTAAAAATGTGGTCTGTCATCAGTGCGATAAACGCTGACAGTTACACGTTCAGATGGCAACCACAGCCTTTTCACCCAGGCGTGTCGCTTTAGCTGACTGGACTGGCGGAAGAGCTTCCCACAGCTGTCGCACTCATACTTTTATCTATTTTTCTATTTACTTCTCCATCCTAGTGTCCCCCGCCATGTTGTTACCTCGCAAAGCCCGGAGCGGAGAGGCTGCGTCCCCGCGACTTGGTGTCACGTGACACACGAACGGGAAACAAAATGGGAGTCCTCCATTGCAACGCAGACGGTGACCTAAACAAAGACAGAAAACGGGTCATACACGGCGTAACTTTCTCCACGTGCATTTTTTCATAGTGACAGCTCCCTGCGCTAGACTTGTGACAGATGTGGGCACCGTTGTAGTTTTGCTAGGGCTCAAGGTGATTGCCACCGCTGCTCGGATGCTAACCAGCTAAGCTAGGCTACAGGCCAGCGATGCAGGTTGAGGTCCATCGCATTGGTCGCAGTGCTGGTCGTTACTTTTAGGAAAACACATGCTCAATTGCACTTGTGTCGCCTTTATGTGGCACCATAGCACGTATGGTTTAGCAAGCAGGGACTAACAGTCACTTAGACTCAAGATTCTAGAAGCTTCCCCAAGATGATTCTACCATCCAATCTGCATTTATTGCTCATTTCCAAACTACGGCAGGCTCATTTCCACGACAAACTACGACAGGCTTTTATTGTCATTCAGATATGCACCAAGTGTATGCAGAACGACATGTTATTGCGCACAGGCTCAACCTACACGGCTAAATGTTAAGCGTAACGGTAATTACAGAAAGAAATGTGTACATGTGCGGCAAGAAATCGATACAGCAGTAATTTAAAATACACAGTCATCTAAAGCAGTCGAGCATTTAAGAGTCCAGCAGTGTGATGATCTGCAGGAAAGAGCTGTAATAGATTCTGCCGCTGAGCCTCCTTTCAGAGGCCAGTAGGGAAAACAGTCTGTGGCAGGGGTGGCAGGAGTCGTTGCTGATGTCTCTGGCTCAGGACATGCACAATAGTCCACTTGGCTGACTTGACACTTTTTCCTGACAGAGGTGCTGCAGCCTCCACACCACACACAGATGCAGCTGGTTAGAATGCTTCATGGTGTCTCTGTAGGATGTTGCGTGGTGGGCAGGGGCAGGAGGGATCTCCTCCTCCTGTACAGAAAGTTTAGATGTATAGATGCTCCCCTCAAGAGAAACCATACAGATGTGACAAAGACTTCTGCTCATATCTGCAATTCAAAGAAACACCATATTGTGGATACTAAGAATGAATGCTCAGCAGTTGACAGTGTGGTGAAACCCTCACGTGGCTCAATATTCTAGAGGTCCATTGGAGAATCCCCAAACATGCTGTAATCTCCTGGATGGCCAAATCAGTAGATCAATAAAAGTACCTAACCACCACAGCTTTTAAATTACCCTGGATCGAAATGTCAATGGATCAATAAAGTACCTACAGACTTGAAGACCTGCTTGTGTGTTTTACTAATGCATTTATTGAGTAATATCTTTTTGCACATTTGCAATCTTGTATGCATTTGCTATGGAAAAACACTTGTGGAAGAGGAGGGAGAACTGCTGGGAATAGTTGGGTGAAAATTTGGATAGATGCTGTCATCATGTAATGGTGGTATGACAATCTGATGGTTGTCATGTTCCTAAATAAGAGCCAAGGATGAACCAGATTCACTAAGTTTAATATTTATTTGGTGTCAACACATACATCAGTGAACAAATTCAATATATAATTTTGCTCAGATTTCCATTCTTTACACAAGACTTCAAGCAGAATCCCATTGCCCTACTTATGATTGAATAAAAATGGAATATTAAGGATGAATCAATGAATTGCATTTTACGACGTCTTTTTGGTTCCTGCATGCGTGAGATGCCTCACCATGATTTACTTGATTTGGCCTTACAATAAAAACATAATTTTACTGATGTTTGCACCAGTGATTTTCGGGAATAATTACCATCTAATATTTTCGGACATTAATGGCGTGTTGTATAAGCTGGCAATACTTTCTAAATCTCAGCTCACAAACTCCCAACTTTTCAGGGAGCATCGACGAGGACCGCTGTCGGCTGTTTCCGTCTATCACGTGGCCTACGACCCAAAATGACGGCTGTTCGACTGATGGGCAACACGAACGGGAGGTACAGGGCGAGGTAAAGTCCCTTCGCATCCACATTCTCCCCAAACCCCTCGATGTCAAGACACACCGCAGCCACAAAATTACGCAGCTGCGGTGACACACTGACTTCTTTGGTCTACCACCGTGCACCTCTCTCCAGCGCAAATGCTAAAAAGCTAACGCAGCGTTGCTCCTGTTGGAGCTGTACCCATGGTAATAAACGTTTACACGCGTCTAAACTCAATGAGCACACTCCAAATAGCGTTATTGTCATTCTGTGTTTTATTACAGTTCCAGTTTTACGGAATGCGACTGTCCGTCGCAGCAGTGCTTTCTGGGAGTTGGAGTTGATGACCGGAGGGACTGAGGATGCCTGCAGGTGCACCCACTGGCAGTTGGTTAAGCAAGATACAAATTTGTTGCTAATTGTGGAGGTAGTCTGTGTCTGGAAGTTGTTTATTTTCAAGTGTGTAACATGTGAATTGTAATTAGTAAATAGCAAGCCAGCATAATTTGGTAATGTGTTAAAACATATGTTATCTATGCAGCTGTTGGTAATTTGATGACATCAATGTAACACCTTTCCTGTTTTTGGATGATATCAATGACCTACCACATCACATTAGATGATTTCAACCTGTACCCTTGTTGGTTTGATGACATCACAATAATTTATTTAAAAGGATCCAGCATCAGCTGCTCTTGTTTCGAGTGAAACTCTTGATTGTGAGTGTGGTTGTTGCAATTTTGTGTTGGTGCTTGAAACATGCAAAGGACAATTACAACTCAGGGTTACTTCTCATGAAGTAACTCATTTTTGTTCAAAGGGAAATGAGGCAAAACAATAATATGCTGTGGAAGTGTAGATGTAGATTTTAAGGTAGTAATATTTGTTATTTTGCTTTCAGATCTGTTATTCTAGTAAGCACCCTGAACCAGTTGACCAGTGGTGGGACACAGATGAATGAAATCACAATGAGTTCTTCTCAGGAGGTAAGAGCAAACATTGATGCTGAAACCTTAATCCGCAACAGCAAATTGAACTGAGTAAACTAGCACGTTGCTGCAAAGAGTTTGATTAGTCCCCTTTATCCTACACACTTTCATTGGACAAGAATGATTCAGTGACTTAGCTGGTTTCAATTAATATTTTTTCCCAGTATTTACTTTCGTCAAGTTAATATTTTCTACAGCCCACAATTGAAATTGATGAACACTGACACATAATTTTCAGGTTCTGTTTGGTGTTTGAAAATTTCTGTGTTACAAACTGTCTGTTACAGACAATGAAGAGAATAATCAGAGCAAGGCAGCTCTGTTGTCAGCAGTGTGACAAAGTCTTTCCCTCACCCACAAAGCTGCAAGTCCATCAGAGGGTCCACACTGGCGAGAAGCCTTTCAGTTGTGAAGAGTGTGGGAAGACATTTGCACAGCTTGGTAACTTGAAAACACATCAGAACAGTCACACCGGGGAGAGGCTGTACCACTGTGAGGACTGTGGAAAGAGCCTCTGCGACTTCTCATCCTTCCAACGACACAGGAACAGCCACACCAGAAAGAGGGACTACACCTGCGATCAGTGTGGGAAGAAGTTTTTCGATTATTCTTCATTCAGGGGACACAGACGCATCCACACCGGGGAGAGACCGTATAAATGTAGATACTGCCATAAAGACTTTGCCTCTTCATCGCATCGCAACACACACGAGCGCATTCACACCGGAGAGACCCCGTACACCTGTGAACACTGTGGGCGGCGCTTCAGCGATAGATCCTCGTTCCACAGACACCAACGGATACACACAGGCGACAAGCCGTATGAATGCGAGCACTGCCCAAAGCGCTTCAGCACTAAGCCCAACCTGACATGTCACCTACGCATCCACACGGGCGAGAAGCCATACTGGTGCGACTGCTGCAAGAGACACTTTGCCCGCTCTGAACAGCTGCTGAGACATCGATGTGTCTCCTGACTGGTGCCTGCACAATCCAAAGGAACAAAAGTCTGATGCCATTGTTCTGCCTTCATGTGAATAGAGGCCATCATGGAGCTATGTGTTGCAAGTTGCATGTAGTTTTAGCATAGCCCCTCTGTCTGTACAAATAAAATTGACGTGATGATCTAATCTAGCCCATAACTGCATCTGCACCTTTCTTTTAAAACATAAACCAGCGCTCAGGCTGTGCAGTGACAGATGTTCGATTGACAGTCTTGTCACCTTCACTTGTTGGCTGTAATGTCAGAACATAACTTGTAAACCTCATAACAATTTTACAATACAAATTCACAAACTTTAAAGGTTTTTAGTAACAATTGAGAAATGTCTTGTATTCAGATTTGATCAAAAGTTATTCGATTCTGCGTCAAACTTGAAAGTAGATACATCAAAATATTAAGTTTGCAGGAGAACATGACCTGGCATCATTTGTCCCTCCATAATTTTCAGCAGCTCATCTTGCTTCAGCCCAGGGCAGGGTTTGGCAACCCAAAATGTTGAAAGAGCCATATTGGACCAATAAAGCACAAAACAAATCTGTCTGGAGCAGCATAAAAATAGTAATAATAAATTTTGAAAAATTATATACGCCTTATTCTACACATTGTTATTGCATTGGAAAACGTCAAGAATATATATGTCGTGTTTTTCCTCCAAGGAAAACCATATTAAAACAAAAAGATTGTATTTTCCCCCCAATCTTTTTCTATTTTCATATATTTTTTAAAAGGCTCCAGGGAGCCACTAGTGCGGCGCTAAAGTCGACCCCTGTCGACCCCTGGTCTCGGGCCCTGGGCTGAAACCGCCGGCGGAACTATCGCGAGAGTTGCATGTGTACATTAAACCAGAGGGCGTTACCGAGGAGGAAAAGGGGCGAACCGAACATGCCGATTAGACACAACGAAAACAGGTCCTGGGTCATGTGATGACCGGCTACCCAATCACGTCTCTGTGGTCCTTTCACGAGAGGAAGGAAAACACGTCGCATGGCCGGAGCATCGTCTCCTAGGCGAGGGTATAAAGACGGACTGAGGACACCGGTATCTTCCGCCACCCCCTTCGCCCTCAAGGCACCGAGATTTCCACGTGTAAATGCCCTGCAGTTTCTTGGCTCAGCGGCTTCAGCTGTCGTCGCCACTGGATGGTAACGGAATAACGGGTTTGTTATTGGACTTGATATCGGGGTTGTCTTGTTTTGTCCCAAAGACACGACAGGCGCTTTGCAGTGTTGGTGTCTGCGTGGCCAAAGGCATGTTGCGTTAGGCCGAACCATGACACTGAAAGAGTCTACAATCTCCAGGTTCGGTGTAGCCCAAAATAGCGGACGTGAGTGAGCAATGCTAATGTGTTAGCACTTTCGAACCCGCTCACCCTTTCTCTCTGTAGCCATACATGCTCCAGAATGTTATGGTATTGCTGGTTCAAGCATACTTAGACGGTCAGGGATTTACACGCTGCAGCAGAGGACAGGTGTAGGAGAGCCTCGACAATTTGATGTTTTAATTGTTGGACGGCGTCAAGATTGCGCTGTATGTCATATTGTTTATACTTGCGTTTTCCGTCTCTGTCAGATGACGACATTTGATTGGCGGGAAGAAGAGGGACGCTGTCGCCATCTTGTGTTGATTCAGGGCAAACCTATGTATGACAATGACTTCTACTGGGGAGGTGAGCTTGCCAAAAGCCACCAGAAAGGCGATTAGCAAATTCACAGTTTTGGTCTATTTGGCAGGTTTTGATGGCTGAGGTGATGCGTTTTTGTCATCTCCAGATTAAAGCAGAACCGGTTGAGGTCGCTGTCGATCTTGAGTGTCTGACAGAGGCTGAGGAGATGAAGAAGGAATATGAGGATGGAGCAGTGGTCCGGGTGTTGGTGGAGGAAGAGGAATTTAATGTAAGATGTCACATATGAAGTCTGGAGATTTGATATTTGTACTGTTTGGGTATAGTTGGTATCTGTCTTGGTGTTGGACATTTGCTTCTTATGCCATCAGTAGAAAACCAAATCAATATAGACTCTGCACAAAAGTCTGGGGTTTTTTCCCCTATAGATCAAAATGGAGCCAGAGGACATTGCGGTGGATGATGCGGGAGACATCGAGCAGGACCACAGCGTAGCTGTGATAAACAAGTTACTGAAGTTGGAGAAGAAAGAAGACCCTGAAGAGGTGGATGATTACGGAGGTGCAGAGGATGGTGTCTCCAGGCTTGGGAGGGACGAGTTCAACATTGCAGAGTGCAGAGGAGATTATGCCACGGTGGACGTCATGCTAGAGGAGGTGCCTGTGGTGAGATGCTATTAAATTCACTCCTCATGTACTCCCCTTGGTGATGCAACGTGATGGCTTCCTTTGTCCGTCCCCAGCAGACACAATGTTTGTAACGCTCATTGATAAAACACTGTTGTTATGTCTGCTCCCACAATTTGTTTTGAAGTCCTTCATAAACTGCCTAGTCCACTTCATTTCCTTTGATATTACAAGGCCCAGTGTGGCTTTGCAGCCCCCAGGTGTCGCAATGAAATGGCCTTGCGTGACATGAACTCGTCAGTTTCGAGTCTGTGTCTTGGATATCTAATCTCAAGCACCACTTTTAAGAGAAGGCGTTGGAATTGATCTTGCAGAGAGGCAGATAGAACGAGCACATCCCTCTCCACCATTTGTTTGCCAAGGGAAATGTTCCACTGCCTTGCAGGTAAGTTCCTGCTCTCTGATCCACTATTTCTATACTTGAAAGACATTCAATTGCAGTTCTGTAAGCATTTGTTGGCATAGGTTTTTAAGCTGATTGTATGTGACTCATGCCGCTGCCTTTGACTGCAGATCTGGGGCAAGAGGATGAAGATGAAGTGCCTCAGCAAGTCCTGCTTTTTCTACCTAATGATCCTGGATTGTTGCTGTGATTCTCAGATGGGCTACAGGAAATATCCCAGCTGTTGCGCAGCGGGCATGTGATGTCACAATATAAATAAAAAATGAGAGGCAGACATACTTTGGGGACCCCAGGAGGTATTAATCAGCCTCAGTCCAGAGACAAGGTGCTCTGCCCCGCAGCTCGTGGTCCATCTCTCCCTCTCTACCGTGCCGGATGTTTTAGGATGATGTCTCTTTTATCCATATTAGCTAACCAGGACAGAGCATTTTATATGTATTCATCTGTTTCTCATTTTGTATTTGACCTGTCCCTGAAAAGCTTTGGGAAATTCTCGCAGGCTTCCTATTCTGAAAGTTTGATTTGTTCACATATTACCATTTTTAAGAGCTGTGAGAGATTGCTTTGACTTATGACCATCTTTATCAATACACGTGTCTCTCTAAATGTAATATCCAGGCGTCAGTGTCTTTTTTAGAGTGGATGTGCCTTGTTTTTGTGGAGAGGATAGCGTGAGTCAGATCAGACGACGGGGCCGCCTCAGGAAAGGACATCTTGGTTAGCATGTAGCACCGAATGAGGAGCTTTGAGGAAACTTTGATCGGAGAAAAGGGAGGACAGCTGCCTGCTGTGTGTGAACTTTGTGTGCCGTGCTCCCATTGAAATTACACATGCTTGACTTGAGAACCAAGTCTCAGCTGAGTTTTTACTGAAAGGCCTAATGTCTTTAAGAGAGGAATGTAACTCATAACAACCATCCCTCCACCCATTACAGAAAGAAAAGAAATAACATTAATTTGAAATTGTATTTTTTTGATTGATCTACAAAGATCCAGGTCATATTGTAGACATGTAATGTAGTAACTCAGTTTGCCCCCTGGTGACCCCTGTTAATCTGTCTTCACCCCTGTGTTGCTGCAGGATCAAAGAGGTGCGACCAGACCCAAAACCCACCAGTGTCAGCTCTGCGACAAGGCCTTCACCACCTCGCACCAGCTGAAGGACCACCAAAGCGTGCACACCGGAGAGAGACCCTTTCCCTGTGAACAGTGCGGGAAGTCCTTCACGCGCTTACGAACTCTGAAAACACATCAGCGCATTCACAGCGGAGAGAAACCGTATCGGTGCGACGAGTGCGGACGGGCCTTCACGCAGTCCAGCACCCTGAAGATCCACCGGCGGAGGCATTTGGGAGAGAAGCCGTACAGCTGCGAGTACTGTGGGAAGAGCTTCAGCGAGGCGCTGACCTGCGAGCAGCACAAACACATCCACACTGGAGACAAACCGTACCAGTGTCAGCACTGCTCCAAAACTTTCATCACGCAGTCCAACCTCACCCGTCATCAGCGCATCCACACCGGGGAGAAACTCTATTCCTGCAGCCTGTGTGGGCAGAGCTTCCACCATTACTCCTCATACACGCTCCACCAGCGCAACCACACTGGAGAGAGACCGTATCAGTGTCGCTTCTGCGGCAAAACCTTCACCTCCTCGTCCAACCACTCGGAGCACGAGCGCGTCCACACAGGCGAGAGGCCGTACTCCTGTGACCAGTGCGGGAAGAGCTTCAGCCACCGCACCACCTGGCTGCTCCACAAGCGCATCCACAGCGGAGACAAGCCGTACCAGTGCCAACACTGCCAGAAGTACTTTCACACGGCGTCCATCCTGACTAGACACCAGCGCATTCACACGGGAGAGAAGCCGTACTCGTGTGATCGATGTAAGAAAAACTTTACCTTCTTAAACCAGCTGAAGAGACATCGATGCGTCTGAGCATCCTCTGACTGCCACCGCCATGGAGACCACACTTGTCAAAACCGCTGTCTTGTCAGAGCGGAACTCGATCGTGGGGCGTCTTCCAGAGAAAGGCACATACCATCTAAACACCCACTGGCCCATTGATGGCACTATAGTAACCACGTTTACATTTTGGCTCTTTCAACTGTAAATGCGATGACTTTCTATCAGAAGTCATTAGTTTTGTCCATTTCTGCCATAATGGAATGTTTGTTATTGTGTCCTCAAATTTGCCTCAGTTATCAACCGACACCGGGACCAAGCTAAACTGAAGTATTATCTTTTCTTGTGACTGGCTGCCAAAGTTTTGTGGCAATGGCTCATTGTGTCAGACTGTCCAAGTGTATCATGAGCAAATCAGTGAGCTGACACCAGACCTGCTAAACATGTGTCTTCACAGTATCTTGCACAGAGAGAAAATTACCTCATGGTGATGCTGCAACTGTTGTTTTCACTTTTTTCATGAAGTGGATTTAAGAGGCACTCTAGATCCATTATTGAAAGTATGGGTTGTGAAGTATGCGGACTGCTACTAATATCAATGATATTCATTTGTTGATATCCACTTTTATGTACATGGTTTCAAATATATTTGCCAAAAATGATAACAGATTATTTTCAATTTGAGTCTGACACAAATCAATGCAACTCACTTTTAGGACCATATGACCATATGAAACAGCAATTATATTGCATTTTCATAATTAGGATACAGATATAACTGAACGGTAGATGTAAATTTGAGATTACGCCATACACCATTCGAGGGTCACTAATCAGCAAGGGGTATGATTTCGTCTCCCTTGAATAAAATAGTTAGGGTGTCATGCCAGCAGTGACCAGCAGTCGGCACTGCTGAGCCTGAGGGCCCAGCTGCCGTTTGGTCAGAGTTTTATTCTGAGCGAGAGAGAGAGCGAGCGGTGTGCTGCCGTTGATTTAAGTACAGGGTTTACTGAATGTGCACACCGTGTTATCCACACACACACACAGACCATATATATTATATTTGTCTGCCTGTGTCTATAAAGTCAGGAATCTACCCAGCAAACGGCTAAGTACTAATCATGTTTCCGGCTGCTCTCCCCCCATCCTGTCTAGGGTGTGTGTGTGTGTCTGTCAAAGCAGATGTTAGGACACAAATCACAGCACAGATTACTGCTCCCCCTCACCTGAGGCATCGTGTCAGGGGTTGGGGTCAGAGGTCAAGTATCAGGGTGGAGACTACATCAGCACTTTTTAGAATCTATGGTGTAGATGCACTGACACTCTGAAATTTTGTTCTTGAGACTGTAACTATTCCAGTCTGAAGAGCTTCAGTCTTAAAGTGTGACCAACCGCACATTGATTTGAATGTTGATAGTTTTGCTAAACTGTTTTGTCACAACTTTGTGAATTTTCAAAAGTTTAATTTTGGTGAATGTTGATTAACATCCAATAACCAGTGAAAAACCTGTCTCCATTTCAGCTTTTGGAGTATTTTGAACAATCTCAAGTTCATAGTATTTTGCAAAGCACTGTGGTTAATATTCAAAACACAAGTTTGAATAATAGCTGAAGTATTTATCAGATTCATTCTTTCTTTGAGATTTTTAGCATCACAGATGTATCACAAGTGAACATACACAATATTGCCACACAGTATGACATGAAAACAGAGCCACTCAAACAATTATCGCTCCCTCCTTAAGAAAATGATACAGAACATCAACAAATGATTTTCTGGCCATACTTAGATCATTTAGAAGGACATGATAGTGACATTGGACTGCAGTATCGATAATTAAGACAATTCACGTAATGTGACTTCCTATTGGTCAGTAGAGCCAGGCTTCAAATCTTGTGGTTGATGTTTAAAAGGTGAAACAACAACAAAAATGATTAAATATATAAATTAAATTGATCAAAGTCACGATCAGTCCAGTATTTTATTTTGGAACTCTTGCTGTCAGCTGACGGCCCTGTGGACTGTGAGGGCCTCACTCACATGCGCCCGGTCGCAGTGTGACATCATCAATGGCGATCTGTCCTCGCTGTCCTCTCCTTCGCTCAGCCTTCAGTAACACCTACACACACACACACGCACACGCTCAATCAATCAATCTATAAAATGGCGCTGATAACTGTGTTAATGACTGCGTGTGTGTATGTCTTTCACCTTTTCCACAGAGTGCATTTTCAAGGTCACTTCTGTATGTCTCCACCCATGTCTTCCTGTCCTGCTCCAGAGGGCGTGGCTATACCTGCTGTGGACAACCAGGAAACGCTGTCAGTTACACTCAAGGTGATAAATTACCCAAGTATCATAAGCCTTAATTACAAAAATATGTCCTCATCCTTAGATGTACGACCTGTGGTCCCGCCCCCTTCTCCTGACAAACAGCTGCAGCACGCCCACATGATGTCCCGTCAGCCAGTGGGAGAAGGAGAAACACAAGTCGCTGTTGCTCAAGGGTGGTCCAATTGGGACAGACAAGCGAGCACCCCGAACACTCATTTGTCCCGCCTTTAGTTCAGGGACAGACAGGTACCGCCCACCTGTGACATATAGAGAGAAGAGGGGAGTAAGTGTACACATACTGACCAACTAGGAGTGTGTGTGCGTGGATGTGTGCATATTTATGTGTGTGCTACCTGCAGCATCGGTTGTCGTCTCCCAGTGCAGGTCTCCTTCCCTGTCGGACATCCAGTCACACACTCCTTGGTCAAAGGAGCAGTGGAACACTCCAGCAGCTACACACACACACACACACCAATTGTGGTTAAGTTATTTTCAGGCCCCCTCCCTCTCTCTCATAGCTCCTGTATCTCACCTGGATCATCCTTATTGTCGTCCGCTGTATTTCCCAGTTCAACGTCAAACTCCCATACTTGGTTGTGGCCTGGATGGCGAGGGACTGACAACGAGAAACAACACAGGTACTTCAAAACCCGTTTTTAGCAGGAGATGGCAAATCTCAGACATGACGTGCTTCTGTCCTCACTGTGTACATCTCCTCGCTGCCGCTGTGTGTGCTGGGTCCCAGTGGTCATCAGGAAGGTTGTTGTTGTCACTGATGGGACCGGCGTGGTGGGGGATGGTGTCGTAGACGTAGCGGCCCGCTCAGTTGTAGTCACAAAAGGGGTTGTAGTAGTACTGAGGGGAGTGGTCCTGGCAATGGTTGTGGGAGTAGCAGCAACCGTTGTGGGTACAGGAGTCGTTGTGGTGGGCGTAGTAGTTGGAATTGTAGTTGAAATGGTGGTAGGGGTCGTCTGAAGTGTAGTAGTAGTGGTGGTAATGGTAGTCGGGAGAGGAGCAGCAGAAGTAGTAGTGCTAGGAGTGGTTGTAGTAGGGGTAGAAGTAGTAGTACAAACAGTAGGAGTAGAAGTAGGGGTTGTAGTAGTAGTAGGAATGGGAGTAGTAGAGGTGGTAGGAGTTGGGGTAGTAGTAGAAGTGGTAGGAGTCGGAGTAGTAGAAGTAGTGGTTGTAGCTATTGTTGTGACAGGTGTAGTAGTAGTAGTACTAGTACTAGTGGTGGTGGTAGTAGGAGCGTTGGTTGTCATTTTTGAGGTGATGGTTGTCACAGTAACCGCTCTTGTGGTGGTGGGTGGAGCTGCAGTTGTCCTAAGTGTCCCGGCTTCTGTAGGTGTCCAAGTGGGATGTTTGGGTCTTTTCGGCTCCAGGGACACATTAGGGATTGCTGCAGGGACGAGTAGGGGACAGTATGGTGAGCGTGAGCTTGGAGGACATTCTTATACAAGTTTCATGCAGGAACGTCAGTGCTCTCGAAATACAGCTGTGTGTCTCTTTATCTGAGTTTCCTGGACTGTCCTTGTCCCCAAACGATCAGAGGTGCTTCACGTTTTCACATCTGTCTCCAAAGACGCACTTCATCCGTTTTTCACACCACAAGGTTTTTTTGACATGTAAGACCTTTTGTCCCTGTCCCCTGCATCTATCACCCCCATGGACAAACCCATCGACATCTCCAATACCTTTGCAGTGTCCATCTTTGCATTTGCACTTGGGAGACGTTGGATTCAAAGTGCAAAATGTCCTTGGGTCTTTATCTGAGGAGAGAGAGCATCGTCCAAACAGGCTGAATAATCAGTATGTAACCATGGTAACGGGCATTTAGGATGCTCCCTCGCTTACCGATGCAGCTGTACTTTCCATTGATGTACGTGAGCTTGAAACCCAGGTGGCACCGACAGAAGAAGCTCCCAAACGTGTTCATACACTTTCTGCGCCGAGGACACACAGCTGCACCCGAGGCGCACTCATCTATGTCTGCAGGGACAGAGAGAGTGAGAGACGCGCAGAGACATTGAGGTGAACAGCAGAGACGCGCCATGACGCTGACCAACGCAGGTGCGTCGGTCCGGTCCCAGCCGCAGCCCCGGGGACGGACAGGTGCATCGGACCGCCCCCTTCATCACCTCACAGCCATACTGGCAGTTGGCATGGTAACAGGTCCGGGCGTCTGAAGGAAAAGGGCAAAGAGGGGGACGCATTAGGCTCCGCCCACGCTGGTTAGCACAGTAGCACGCTCATCGCTAATCAGTGCCAACCCTCATCATCCTCATCTTCATCAGCCACACGGAGTAAAATGACAAACTACACTGCTTTAATTACAAACTAGTGATAGAAAAAGAAACCCTCAAATCATAGCTCTGCCCCCACGCTTCCTGAGTGTGTGTGTGTGTGTGTGTACTCACTTCTGCAGCTGCCATCTGCCTGCTGTGTGTATCCATCTGCGCAGTAACACTTATAGCTGCCAAGTGTGTTCATGCAACGATATTTACAGGGCCGAGGTTTCAAACCGCACTCGTTCACGTCTGACAAACCCACCCACGCAAGCAAAGACACACACGTACACACACACACACACACACGCACAGAAACAGAGAAAGAGAGAGAGGGGGGAAAAAAGAGCAATTAAACATTAAACTGAAGGTTCTTCTGTTTGCGGTTTCACTCATCGTGTCAGCTTGTTGGATTAACCTTTGACCTTCAGCCTTTAAGTCACACGGTTGAGAGTGCGCGTGTGTGTGTGTGTGTGTCTGTGTGTGTGTGAGTGTGTGCGCGCCGTGTTATATTACAGAGTGTGCATGGAGCCCCTAGTTTAAAGCCAGATGTTGTTTCACAGTCAGGATATGAGTCATAAGTATCCTTTAATTTAGGGATCAACACTGTGTGCGTGCGTGTGTGTGTGTCTGTGTGTACGTGCGTGTATGTGTGAGTTTGTTTACATGTATGTGTGTTTGTGTTTTGAGGGACCTCTGGTTAAACACGCCTTTGCAGGTCAGAGAAGAATGACTGGAATGTCGGTGAGACCCTCAGAGGACGGATCAGATCTCTGTGAAATCACACCTTGGTTGCAGGCCTTCCCGGTGTACCCTGGGGAACATTTGCATCTGTCGGGTCCAACACACTCGCCATGTTTACAGCCCTGCTGACAGTGAGCTGCACACACACACACACACACACACACACACACACACGGGAACCATAATCACCATTGATATAAGGCGTCTTTGCTGCTCTTCAGACGTAATTACCGTAACAGGTGTGTATGTGTGTGTGTTTGTGCTTGTCCTCACGTTGACACCGTCCCTGGTGCGTCAGTCTCCATCCCCAGCAACAGTCCACGCTGTTCCCGTAGTGACAGACACCGCTGGCGCTGGACACTGTCAGCACTGTCCAGCTGAGGAGATACAGAATTTGGGTCAGACAGGCTCGGGGTCACACAGCAGGTGTGCGGGAACATCGGCGCAAGTGGCCGATCCATCCAGTAGGGGGCGGTGTGACGCTTGGAAATTAATACTTGATAGCACAAAAAAAGAGCTAACTGACGGCGCAGCTGGTGTGACGTGAGACCGCACAACTCATCCAACACACACACACGCACGCACATACACACACGTGAGGAGTAAATGAGCAAGCCGGCAACATATGACATTTGTCTATAGGAAACTTTCTCTTAAAACGGACATGTTTATGTAAGCACAGCCATTTTAGACCTGCTCTCTCTCTGTCTCTCTCTCTCTCTCTCTCGTTTTCGCTCTCTCTCTCGCTCTCACACACATCTCCTGTTTCCCCGTGCCTGCCTGGACATGAATTACATCTGAGAGGACGTCTACCAGCCACACTCCTCTTTTTCCATCCTGCCCCCTCCCCTCCTCCACCTCTCCATCCCTCATCCCCTCATTCTCCCCTTCCGCTCCTCCTCTCCCCCTAACATACTTTCTTTGCTCCCCTCATGCTTTTCTCTCTCCTTCCCGTCACACTCCTCTCCCAACCCCCTAACGCATGCTGATTCACATTCAGAATTCCTTCATGTATGCACAGTATTTTTTTTTTCATATATAATTTGAAGTGAAGAAGCTGATGATTCTGGTGTCAACAACCCAATTGAAAAGTGTGACTGAAAGTTTATTTGATTCTGTCTGTCACTTCTCTGTCTCCATCTTCTTTTAATTGTTTCATCATACTTGGTAAAGGTTTTGCAAGATATAAATCAGTCAGTATAGTCACAGACTGGGGCAAAAATTCCAATTTGATCATCACAGAGAATTCAATTGTGATGTGTGTGATTCCTCTCACACGCTCATTATCAGGTGTGAGGACAGCCCTGCTTTCTGCCGGCAACACTTTGGAGGACTAATTTAACATTTTCTTTCATTTCGTCAGAAGTAGCGACCCAACTGTGTGTGTTTACACATCCCCAGGCTCTACAAATCTGTCCAAATACCTCTTGTCAAAGAAGATGGTTAAGGTTACCCTGAGCCTAACCCTAACCCAGTCAGCCGGGAAAGTCCTTCACATCAATCAGAGCTGAATCGAGGCGAGGACAGACAAAGAGTCATCAAAGTATCCAAGAGCTCCTGTCCTCACCTGTCGTAACGTGATTTATAAGCCCGAGTCCAGGACCAAGAGCAGCACCAGGACAGCAGAACGAGGCCGACCCGGACCAGCATCCCCGACTAATCTGGTCCCCGGGCCGGTCTGGTCCGGTCCGGTCCGAGCCGTGCCGAGCCGAGCCGGGACGGGACTGAAGGCGGGAGAAGTTCCAGCGTTACTGATCCATCCCGGGAGGGCAGACAGGATCGACACCGGCGGGACGACAGGAGGACAGAGAAACACGCTCGCTCGACTGATACACACACACACACACACACGCTCCGGCACTTGCCGCCGCTCGCACAGTGAACGCGACGCGAAGACACGGAGAGAGGAAGTGAGGGGAGGAGACACACACGAACACACACACACACACACACACACACACACACTGGGAGCTTGTGTCACTTGTTACATTGTATCATGTAACAAGTGACATGCGCACGGCACACACAGATAAATTCCATCTACCCATCTTTGTGTTACAGGAAGAAAGTTGCGAGAGTGTGTCCGCTGAACTCATTTGAATCCATAAACGAGGTCGCAGAGAGAAGGCTCCAGTGTGTGCTCAGGGACCCCCTCTTCACTTTGCCCCTGCCCCCACCACACACACACACACACACACACACACACACACACACACACACACAGACAGAGACAGACACAGAAACACATTCCTCCGAGCCTGTCTATCAAAACACACACTGACTGATGACATCATCCTAATACTGCAGCCAGAGGCAAGGACACATCAAAAGAAGTTTAATTTATGACATTTGACACACACACAAACACACGCACACACACACACACACACACAGTACCCTTAGTAACGGTAGCTGCGGAGAGACGTAACAGGCCGTGGTACAGGTGGCAGCAGCAGCAGCAGTAGACATAGTAGTACTATCAGTACTTTCTTAGTTGTAGTGACTACAGTACTTGTACTAACTTTACAGAGAGAGAAACGCTGACGTGTCCTTACTTCCAATACCTCCAGGCTGTGCTTGCTGTACTATAGCAGGCACCGTTTCGGTCCGCGTAATTAGTGCGATGATAATATTTCACCAGTAGAGGGCAGTCAACATCTTGGTTTGGAGCGGGATGGATCAATTTTGTCTGTTTCTCTCTCTCTTTATCTACTTCTGTCCCTCCCACCTTTTAATCTCCCTTAACTCTGATCAACCCAGGTCCCATTCGGCAGCTGAGGTCCTCCAGATGTAGAGGGACAACCGTTTTGTTCTATTCTTGCTGTTTGCCTTGCTGCAGAAATATGAAGACATCGCAGAGGTTTTGGTGTCTTCTCTGGGTAAGAGGAAGGCTGTTGGTTTCTCAGGGGATCATGTATTGGTCTTAAATCTCTAGATTCTTTATTATGAGTGAATTTTTGGCTGAAAAGAGGCATATTATAATTTTTTCATTAAGTTAAACTCCTTCACTTTTTACATTTTGCTTTCATACATGATAAATTCAGTAGATATCAAAATTACACGATATTTTTTGTCTAGTTTGTCTGTCGTCTCCTCCTCTAGATTCCCCCCAACTGGTTTTACCGCTGTATGTATCTATGTGACATTTAAACATCGGCAATTTCTTTGTCGATCACTGCACACGGTGTCCCCGCAGGTCTCCCTGTCGTCCATCTGTCCAACGTCCTGCTGGCACGACCTGGACAACAGCGAGTACGACTGCTGGCCTCTGGATAAGCCCAACGAGAACAACATGATCGACTGCGGAGGTGAGAATCCGTCGCTCCGTCTCTCTTTCTGTCTCTGTCTGTCCGTCCATCCGTCCACCTGTCTGCCTGTCCATCTGCCCGCCCGTCTGTCTGCTCTGTCTCCAGGTCTGGAGATGGCCTGGGTGGTCCGTCCTCCAGAGCTGGTGAAGAGCGGCGAGGTTTTCAGCGTGACCTACGCAGTCACATGTCAGGACTCTTTCTATCACTGGGCTGTGGACAACAACGTCTTCACACACCGGTTCTATAAAACCTATTTAACACACGTACACACACAGTCACACACACACACACACACACACACATTCCAAGTGCTTTGTATTTGTGTGAATAGATTCTCACTGGTTTCGCTTGGGCTGTATGTGATGTGTGTTGTGTGTAAATGCGTGCATGCATGTGTGTGTTTCTGTGTGTTTCTGTGTGTGTGTTTCTGTGTGCGTGTGTGTAGCTCTATCGTAAACGCTGAGGCAGCTCGAAGGTTCTGTGAGCATCATGACTGTCCTGCAAACTGGAAAGATGCTGATGGAGAAAACTGCTGCATTCACCACGCAAACATCCACTCCTGTCCTCTGGGATACATGGTGTGCGCGCACACACACACACACACACACACACACCGAACAACTGGTTAAATCCCGACTCACACCTCCTATCAGACCACCGAGAGCATCTGTGGTCCCTGGATTCCTGACGATGGAAAGATTTTCACACACACCATTTCCACCTCTGGCAAGATGACACAGACCAATTGGACAGCCAAGGTACCATCACACACACACATTCATACACACACACACACACACACACACACGCACACACACACACACACACACACCCCTCTTCAGCCACTGGTGCATCTTTCTGTGTCAGGTGGTACTTCATCATGTGGGCCTGACATCCCTCATCGCTCACATCAGAGTGGGTCGCCTGCAGGTGGCGCTAGAGGCCAAGAGCACCGTGCTGCCTGCTGTGGGTGGGTAACAAAGTTGTGGTAGACACAGACGAAGTTCTAATGATGGGATACGCACTCCTCCCATCTCTTCCTCTCTCTCTCTCTGTCTCTCTTTCTTTCTGTCTCAGTCTGCGGCGATGGCGTGTGTGAGGAGGCGGAGTTATGTTCCACTTGCCCAGCCGACTGTGGCGAATGCCCGATGCCCCCGACCACCAAGCTGGCCATCAGCCTGCCGCTTGGTCTGCTCTGCCTCTGCTTTGTGCTGACCGCTGTGGTGGGAACAACACCCAATTAATTGTTCCGTCAATCGATCAACCAATCAATGGATCAATCGGCCAACATATCACATTCTGTGTGCAGTGGCTCAGGTATCAGAAGCAGAAGCTGCTGTGGGATGAAAGCTGGATCATCGACTTCACTCTGATTAAGCAAGGTACCACCATGGACCACAGCCTGGAGGGGTGGATTGCACCTTGCTTGCCTCTCTCTCTCTCTCACTCCCTCTCCCCCTCTCCCTCTCTTCCTCACTCTTCCTCCCTCCGTCCCTTTCTGTCTCTGCCCGTCTCTCTGTCCCTCTCTCTCCTTCTCTCTCCCTTTCTCCTCTTTCCTCTCTTTCCCTTCCTCTCCTTCCATCCCTCTCTCTTCTTCTCTTTCTTTCCCCCCCTCTATCTCTCTCTCATTCCCGCCTTCGCCCTCCCCC
>OMPJ01040951.1:3367-16910 GCA_900312935.1 Carapus acus
AAGGGGGTAAAAAAAAAAAAAAAACAATATGTTTTTGATATTAATTGGATTCTTTGGTCGCCCTTGGGTGTGTCACATCTCTGTTTTGTTTTTTTGTATGCGTGCACGCCGTCACGTTGTTGAAGACTTTGTCCTCCGATAGCGGAGAACGTTCCTATCCTTAGGAAATGTGCCTCCGCAGAAGGTCAGGGACGCGGAGGCTAGCGCAGCGGCGCATGTTGGTGTAGCAGAACGCGGCGTGTCGTCATTGCGGGGCGGCTGTAGGGCACCTCCACACTTTACGGGTAAGCACAAAAAGGGCCGAGCGTCAGGATCGCTTAGACCCAGATTGGACTGAAGGTCGACACCGAGAGCTGCGCTTTAATTACAGGAGAAGCAGCAAAACAAAGGTCTCGCCTCGGCCCAGCTTACTGCATCCACCACCGCTACACACCCAAAGAAATGGGGCGGTGCAAACCCGGTGACCCACAGGGACTTGGGCCACCTCATCCAGAAGCTTTAGGGTTGCTGGGTCCATTCCTTCTCCTTATAAGATGATGTGGGAGTGCCCTTGAGCAAGACAAAGAACCCCAGCGGTCAAACATTTTTATCGATTACACTGAATCTCAGAATCTCTGTAGTCAATCGCTACCAAACAAATATTTTCATTGCCTGTTTATTGTCTCATCGTTTCACATTTAGTCTATATTCACAATGTAAAGGAAGTCTTACCTGAATATAAAGATCGGGAATTAAGTGACTACAAAAGAAAAAAATCCTTAATAACCTTTTGTACGGATTATTTTAAGCAAGGTTGAGTTGCAATTGATATTATTAATATTATCAGTATTCCAATTACTAGTATAATTAGAATAATTATTTTTAGCATGCTAATGCCAAAAGCCATTCATAGAACCTTTAACTGCTCCTTGGGGAAAAAAACCTTAAATCAAAATTTTTTAAATTAAAAGAAAAAAAATGGAATTTTAAAAATATATTTTTTTTAATTTAATGCCACATCCCCACTGTAAAAGATTCAGACCCATACAGCGTTTCAATTTGTAAAGTCCTTCACTTCACCAAACTGTCTCCTTGATGATCTCTGCTCTTGAATGTGGACTAATTACAGGTAATTAGCTTAGCCGTGGCCCGCACATGAGCCACACTTCCTCCCTAGCATGCGACACCTCCTCATTAGCATGCTGCTGCTAAAGTTCAAATCATTCTCATGATGTATCTGAGGTATCGCTTTTTCTCCTCTCTCTTTTTTATTTTTTCCTGGTGATACATTCCTTGCATAATTGCGGTGTCTTCCCGGGTGACAACACTTTTATCTACAAGGCGAAAGTGCAGCGAACTGAGCAGCATGATAATTACGCTGAAAATATACCAATTCATTCTCCATAACCTGACATCCCTGGCGGAGCGTCGGAGGAGATTTTTCACTGGGGTCAGAAACTACATTTTCTTTTTTTCTTTCTTTCTTTTTTTTTTTTTGTGAACTGACATTATCCCACATAGACAGAGTGGCCTGGTTCTTGTTTTGTCAACAACAAATAGTGAGGACAGGCGGCACAGGCTGAAAATGGCTTGTTGTAGAAAAACAGGTATAACAGGTTGTTAGCTTATCAACCCGTAGTAAAAGTACATCAAACTTAATTGTGGGGAAATATGCAGCAGCTTGTACAGTATATGAAGGATGGGTTAGCGTGTATTTACGTTTTCTTGCTGTGCGTTGACCTGTGACCTAATTGAGCAACACAACTAAGGTAGATTTCTGAGTTTTCCCACTTTGTTTATGAAATACAACACACCTAAACAATTGAGAAAAAACTGGTTTAGGGGTCCACTTCAGGTATCCTCCCAGATGCTAGTGTGCCCTTGAGCAATACTCTGGTCCTGGCGCATGTAGCTCAGCTGATCTAAGGAAGAGCAGAACTCCGTTTCCATGTCACAGTCTAGTTTCAGACAGAGTATTCAGCACCCCTCTGACACCCTTGTTGCGGCAGTCTTTCTGTCTATTTTTGTTGCCCTGGATTGATCCTGTCCTTAAAAACGAGACGCGACACTTTGAGGGCACTTTGGCGACCTAGCCTACCGTCCCGCTTTCACGTACCAAGTCCTGTTCAAAGAAAGACATTAATGGCACATCATTCATCTCTCTACCATCTCTTGGATGTGATTCACTCTCCATCCTCATTGTCGCCCCGTCTTGGAGCTTGTGGGCGGAGGCTTGGCAGAGGAAGCGGCTTAGCGGCTGCGTTTTAGCATTTTGCCGGTCACGTGAAGGTGCAGATGCGGAGCGCCGGTTGCATGACTTGGTGGCGGTCACGCTGAGAGCTGATGAATTATGAATGGCAGGAGGAAGTTGAGGATTTTTTCCAGACGTTGGTGCAGCAGAGAGAGATTTGTCAGCAAAGAGCCGCAACACACTCACCTTGCGTGTGTCACCGTGAGCTGTCCAGCACTGGACACAGACCTTTTGTCTGTGAGCACAAGGTCCTGGCCAAGGAGCTTCGTCTTCCTTTTTATTCTACATAAACATCTTGCGGGAGTCCAAGCCTGCAAGAAACATCTATGCAGAAGCTTCTGGCCAAGACGGCCAAGCTGACCTTTGACACCTGGTGGTCATTCAGACAACATGCGCGGGTTGTTTACACACTGCCGGTGTGAAGACAAAGCCTGTTCTTGACCTTTCTTGTGAGTCAGCTCTGTTTGAAACAGAAATTATCGGAATTGTATCGCGAGAATCGAAGGACAGCATCAGAGGAGAGGAATGCAGCGACGATCTGCTCCATTTCCAACCTTCTAGACACACCAACAAGTCGGGTTGTTGGTGACAGGATCTAAGAGTAAAAGATAGAACTCTCATAAATAAGAGATGGTAGGTTCATGAAAGATTGATCCCGACTATACTGAGATTTCGAGGTCTGACAGCGTGTCACTTGCAATGTACCGTGGCTTTGCTGACGACTCCAGGTGGGTGACCGGACTGCAACTTTTTCTTTTTTCCTCAGCTTTCTGCCATGGTTTGTCAAATGGGAAGTGGACACAATGGCTCCAGCACTGGTTGTAAGTGTACTGCAAAGTACAATAAAGAAGTAAACTAATAACTTAGTTTGAGACACACCAGAACATAAGCACCTTGGATTCATGGTACCGCGCCATCCCAAAGCTCTAACAAACAATGTGAAGCTATTAAAACAAACTCATCTGTTCTTGCCAAGTCACCCAGAATCCTTTGGTTCCCTTTTGATTTAGCACCTGTGGGGTCATAGGGACCGTGTTTGGATCCGAACCAGATTCCGATTCGAACACGTTAAATCTGTTTAACGCTCAATAGCGACGCCTACTTGTTTCAGAGGAGTGAGAGTCCTGCAGTAAAGCTGCTCCTGGTCCGGCCAGGACCACTCCTGCCAAAGAATCTAGGCCCAGTAGCCACTGAGTACAGATCGTCCGACAGTCCCCCCCTCGCCGCCTCGGGCTGCTCCCTCGGAGGCGCGCAAACACCTGACAGCGGCGTAACCACTCGGCAGAAATCAAACCATCCCGATCAGGTAGTTAGGACGAGACAACATGCTGACCACAACTTCCTGTCAGGCGGTTGATGCCCGGGCTGTCAGACAGGACGCCTGCCACACTAATAACAGCTGCAGCTCCTCCGTGCTCTCAGCTGACATTTACCCCCCGAAGGCCAGGAGCAGGTATCCACCAAAAATATCCGAGGGCTCTCAGGAGCCGCTGACCGACTTTTCTTTCAGAGGCACTTTGCTAGCACCCGCGGACAGAGCGCCACCCTCAATATAAATGCGGACATTTTGTTCTTCCAGACAAATGAACAGGTTTAGTCCTAAGAAATGGAGGGAGTGATGGAGAGACGAAAGGAAAGCAACGAATGCAGCTGCTCGGCAAAGGCATTATTCTGAGGGCGTAGCGCACGGTAATCTGTGGCACCTCCGATTTCCTAAGCAGGTATTTATTCTCCTTAATTATAATCAAGTGGATGAGAAGTGAGTAGAACTGAATAAACCGAGCTTTGATTCTATTGACTTTGTATAATTGGCACAAGTGCGTCTCGACTTTAGGCTATTACACACAGCTTAGCCCGCCATGCCGCCGCCGCTGCTGCTGCCAGTGCCGCCGCTCGTATTCATTTTTGTAAACAGCGGAACCGATCGTCGAAAAAAAAAGAAGCGCCAAAGCCAAATCTTGGGGTTCTGGCAGAGAATGATAATAAGAAAAATAAGAAAGATGACAAGCGCAGCGCGGTGATGCATCTGCGGAAGGAGTGCGGGTCAAGCTCGGGTATTCATCACATGTGTTGGAAGATGAACGGCTCCCTCGTCTCTCCGCGCCTCCACGCCGGCGAGCAGGACGCGGGTTCAGCCGTGTACATGCATACGTACCACATGAGTGTGTCTCCTCGTGTTTGTGTGTGTGTGTTTCTCTGTAAGCCAGGCGACGTGATTGGCTGCAGCTGTCTTGTTTACACCAACCTCTGACCGAAATCGCTCCCTTTGTCCCCGCGCTGCTGTGCAGACTCAATCAAAACCAGCTGATGTTCAAGGACAGCGTCGATGCTGAGGACCAACACTTACATAGTGAGGGAAATCGATCGCAAAACCAGTTTTTATTTATTTTATACACAGATTATAGAATTTTGTACAAGGTGGTAATCACAAATGTACAATCAGAGGTACCACAGTATCTAGCATAGTTACAATTTGTAGCTCATTGAGGTTCCCAAGAAATGGTTAAGTCATAATGTAAGTGCCTTGCTCAAAAGCTTATAGACATCATTCTCGGTTGCTAAGCAACTGCTACGCCTCCTCAGCCATGCCGGGCCTGTGGCGATGCATTTCAAGATAAGACACACCCCCACATCCCCCCTAGATCTCAATTTTCCTATATTTGTATTTTTGTTTCATTCATTTTGAATTCCAAATCCCGTAATTGTGAGTTGTACCATGTTTAGACAACAGCCAGCGTCATGTGTTATTTTGCAATTCCAGAGATAAGATGAGCAAAGCCTCCCCGCAAGCATTTCTTGGAGCTAAAAGGGTCTTTAAGGGTGGGCACACACACACATTATGTCAATGGCCACTTGAGGTAACACAGTGATGGGTGGAGAGGTGGGCCAGAAACAAATATTGTATGGAAATCTTAAGAAATAAATGACACAATAAAGAGAAAAGTAAGTCTTAGCGGGTGTCTTAGGTATCTTAGTTATCCAAGGTACCTTATGCAATACCTTACCATAGCGGATAACGTATGGGCTGAGGTACTTTTTCACATGTAAACTGACAACTACATAGTGGAAAAGCGAAACAATTTTGTAAGCATGTTTCACTGCTTGTCAACATTGTTATTTCTTTATTTAGTCATAGAGAATCAAGTTGCATCAGCGTTCAAACAGTCAGTCAGCCGCTAATGGACTCTGGCATTCTATAGCAGCCCTACGAAAGCGGAATGTGACGGCGGTCCGTTCTCTCTTTTTTTTTCTCTCCGATTTCATGTCGGAGCCTCTCCGGCAGTCGTGGAGGTGAGAAGTGTGTGAAAGCTGTCGCAGCCTCGGCTTCAACCTCCCACAGGGTAAATGTGAGCGCAGTGCCACGCACTCATGCTGCCATCGCGGCGAGTATGGGAGTCTGGGTATTGACCCCCGCGTGTCTCGGGGGGCTTTAACATGTTGGTTTTCAATGGCGGGGCTTAATGCGGAGGCTGCCTGCAAGACTGGCTGAGTAAACACAAAGCTCGTTGGCTGGCCTGAGGGAAAGGTCCATAATGGATAAATTGTTAAAGAGCTGTAATTAGCGGTAAATAGACTGAGGGGATGGCTTTAAATTATTGCGATTTACCTAGTTTATCTTCCATCTCTGGTATTGTCTGCGGTGCCGGAGCTGTCACGAAGACCGACTCATCTGAGGAGAGATTTGAAAAGCCGCGACGCCGCTGCTAATCCGTCCGCGTACTGGCTCAAACTGCGGCGGGCTGCGGGCTTTGTTGGGGATTTAAGACAGAACTGGAGGGCGCATGCCTCCTCCAAGGCTGAGCAGGAAAAGATTAAAACGGCGAAGAACAGCTGAAAACGCAGAATAGGCAGTGCTGCCGTCAGGCCGTCGGAGGTGACGTCGTGGTGGAACGTCGAACGTTCCCTTCCTCGGCCTCAATCTACCCCCACAAATTTCCCTGAAGCCTGTCCGTCACTCTGTCAGACACCCCGCAAACGGGCAAGACTGAAAACGTAAACATTTCCTCGGCCTCCAGCTCCGATATCAACATCATACTTCATGCTGATAAAGTGAATCGGTGACAGATGATTTGAGATACGCGGGTATCGCTGACAGATGATTTAGCAGCCGTGACAGGAACAAGCCCTGTAAGGAGCTCGTTCGGTCCTTTTCTCGTCTTTCCCTGTCATGTACTCTTTACTCGGCGTTTAATCCTCCTCCAAAACAGCCGTTTTCCATATCGGCGGGCGGCCTAATGGAGGTCCGTCCTATGATGGATACGCAGTATATTCTATTACCCTATAAACCGATAGCTGTGGTGGCTGATTTTGCTTTGCCTCTCGGGGTCCAGTAACATAAGTCGAGTGTTGCAAAGGGGATGAGGAAGCTGTTTTTAATGATCCCCGGAGACGCCAGGCGTGCTTACCATAATCCAAAGCCCGGCGGGGGGGTGGAAGCATCAGCTTCTAATCACTTCAATCTCCCACACTGCAGATACAGATCAGTGCCTATTATAAATCGAATAAAGAGACGGGCTCCAACACAACCGTCCCTCCCTCGCGTGTAGGAGTGCGTATGCAGGAGACATGAAATGCAGGACGTTGGCGTCAAATCCACAAGAGCTAGCTAGCCTGTCACTGATGCCGGCAGGGAGAGGATGTAGTTAAACATGCCGCTTATGGTTTATGTAGCGCGCTTCCAGTGGAATTGCACTGTAATGTCTGACAATTTCGTTAATTCTCCCTTTAATTACGGTTGTTAGCTTTGCTCGTTGGCGCAGGCGCGACGGGCTGGTGTGGATGGAAGTGCTATCAGCTAATAATTAGGTGTCAGGAGCAGCCAGAGGTGCGAAAGCCCAAAGGTCGCCGCACCAGACGCTCCAGCAGCAGGGAGAGTCGGATTCAAGCATCCATGTCGTCTACATTTGGAGGATTGTTCTCTCTCGGGAACAAGAACCCTCAAAATCTTGTGTTGGAGTTGACGTACTCCGTACTTCCGTACATTCCAGGAGTGTGTGTGTGTGTGTGTGTGTGTGTGTGCTTTTCAAATGAGATGCACTCCAGACATTAAATGATATCAGGAGAGTGAGACTGATGCAGCCATAAAAAATTATCCATATAAATCCAATAGGAGCGAGTTTATTAGGGCTTCACGCTGACATTATTTCCTCCTCACAACAAAACTAAACTTTCGCCAACAATAACTCGCTTCATAAAGCCGCTCTAATGAAACTTGCTGCTGCATTGTTGCGGAAAAAAAACATCAACAAACAACTCCTTAGTCACCCAAAACATGTTGGCATTAGTTTGAAATACCCCTTAGGTGCTATTGCAGATGTACTACACGGAGTACAAGAAGTGGCCGTGCTACTAGGGGTCACTTTTACCAAATGAACCCTTGCTTGTGGTACAAAAGCAGTGTTTTGCAATTCCAGGTTCCTCCTAAAAGGGTGCCAAAGGGTCCTTGAGCAAGGCACTGGACACTTACGTGCTTGCCAGGTACCTTACTGAGCATCCCCCTGCCCCTCGCATACTGAGGACAGGTCAGATGAGGGGAGGCGGAGCTCCGGCGGGATTAATAAAGGATGTGAAAACAAGAAAAAAAATCCAGTAAAAAACATCCTGGTCTCACCTTCACCATTGTCTTTAATTCCTCTGACCTTGCCCCGTGCAATAACAGGCGGGCAATTAATGTGCCGCCCTCCTGTCATTCTGCCTCACTGTTAACATCTGGCTTGGAGTAACCCTCCCCTGCACACACGCACGCACGCACACACACACACACACACACACACACACACTCTCACACACACTCTCACACACCCGGCGTTCCATATTGTGGCATGTGTGCTTTGGATTCCAACAGGTGACGGATTGCGTGAGAGCGGAGAGGAAAAAGCGGGTTGCTGGATGGGGACGGATGGTGTTGTCCCCTCCGAGGACAGTAATTGGGTTACGGGGCGGTCGGTACCAGGAGGAGGACCGATCGCTGCATAGGGGGGGATTGCCGTCCACCATATTGCCAGATGAAGTGAATTAATCCCCTCTTTATTTTTTAATCCCCTTTCTTATCATAAGATTATGAAAATCCAGATCCCTCTCTTCTTGCAGATATTAAATTGCACCCGTAGTATAACTCCTGGCTTAGGGAGAAAAGGAGGACAGGAAGACAAAAAAAGCGTTTCCCTTTCGTCCTCTCTGCCGCGGCTCGAGTGCCCTTTGTTCTTCAAGTTCTTTCAGTTGTTTCTAAGCCCGGCCGCTGCTCTGCGAGTGCCGGACAGAGGCCAGCGGCTTTGCTCGCCGTTCAGCCGTCGACAATCTGCTTGAGTGTTTTCATTCCCATGTGTGAGAGAGAGTGATAGAGAAAGAGAGGGAGAGGGAGAGGGAGAGGGAGGCGGGGCCTCTCTCTCTGCAGAGCGAGTTGCACTCTGACAGGGTGTCAACCTCACTCACTCCGTGCCACTTCCTGTGTGTGTGTTTGTACGAGTGTGTGAGTGAGTGAGATCCACGCCCAAGGCATGCCATGTGTGTTGGTGAAAGCCAGACAAGTGTCAAAACCACAAAACCACAGAAATGTTGTTGTATTTGGGCAGCTGAGTTGCAGACGCACACACCAGAGATAATGTAGCTTCCTCAGTTATTTTGTAATAAAAATATGAAATAAATATTCTAACATGTAGAAGCAGTCACAGTTGTGGTAGTATTTATAGCATCAGTATTACCCTTACTCATGGTGTCATTGTGGTGGTCTTAGTAATAGTAGTAATAGCAGCTGCAGTACCAATGGTATAATGGAAGTAATATTGATATTAAAAGTGTAATATTACAAAATATCAAAATATCAATAAGTGTTTTAAGTATAAGTGGCAGTAGCAATGGTATTATTTTTATTTAATTATTCATTTATTTATTCATTCATTCATTCATTCATTCATTCTTTTATTTTGTTGTTGTTATTATAGCCATAACAAGTGTTATTACTGTGATGATAACAGGTGCTAGTAGTAGTAGTAGTAGTAGTGGTACCATGAGTTTGGATTGTTCATTTATCACTACCATTGGTATTACCATAATCAGTATTATTATTTTGATGATTGTAGTAGTAATAGTAGCAGTTGTGGTATTTCTACGACTTCTACCACTGCTCCCAATAAGAATCATGAGAAAATGAATAGTAACAATGATTCCTCAACCAGAATCAAATGAAGTCCCACATGCGGCAGCTGCATCACAGGGTGAGACCCAACAAAATCAGGCCTTAATTTACGGCCGTCATTATATTATTCGACCCAAAACGACAAATCGATGCATAGCAAAGTAATTTATGAGGGACTCCTTCTAAATCCATGAGGCTGACAGGGTGTGTGAGCCCCTAATTGCTGCGATTAACGGCAATACAGGCCGCAAACCGCGCTGACGTGTCGTTTCTGAGATTTGGTCGATAGCTCCCAACAATCGGCGGTGGAAGAATCAGGCGTTTGTTGGTGGGTTGGCGGGCGCGTGACGGCCGTCGATGATCTGCACGTTTCCTATTGATCCCCATCGCTGACCGTACGCACTTTCATCGCCCAGCATCTCTCCATCAGGCTCCAGTCCTCTCTCATCAAATGTGCTCCGGCTGGGCCGATGGGGGGGAAAAAAAAAAAAGTTCCTCCATCATCGTTTGTGACTTTTACCAGGCCAGCCGTTTGCTCTTTAACGACAAAAAAAAAACAAAAAAAAAAAACAGGCTGTTGTGTCAAATCATGCGGGCGCGTCCTCGGCCACCTTTTGTCTCGGGTTACGTCGGACATTAATTAAGTGTTTGACTCGGCGCAGAGGGCGAAGGAGAGGAAGCGGCAGCACCTTTCTATCTGCGCCACGGGGCCGGCCTATGAAAATACTGCATCATTAGCACATTGTTAGTGTTTCTAAATGTCAGCCGGCCACAGAGGGGACGGCGGCGCGACGGGCAAAAACAGCCCCCGTGCACCGGACCAGCTCTTATTTGGTGCCCGGGTCCGCTTTGGCCTCTTAGAAAGTCACCGCCGAGATCGTTATTAACCTTCTGTGCAGGGTGTCGGGGAGTGTGCAGGCATGTCTGCGAGGGAGAGAGGGAGAGAGAGAGAGAAAAAGAGAGAGAGAGCGAGAGAGAGAAGCACTCTTGCCTCGCTTGTCGTCGCCGTGGCCGCTAGCCCCTCCACCTCCACTCTGCTTTTTCTTTCTCCTCTTTTAATCTTGGCAACCTCAACAAGTGCAGGTGGTGCCCTAGCGCGGGGATGGTGGCGTGTGTGTGTGCGTGTGTGTGTGTGTGTGTTGTAGCAGGGAAGCCTGGGCAGCAGTCGGATGAGGTCTGTCGATATCTCTCATCAAACAGGCGTTGATCAAAGTCCCGCATGGATGCAGGTGGAGGGATTAAACCACATCGCGCTCCACCTTCTCCACCCCCCCCAAAAAAAACCCAAAACATAAAAAAAAAAAAAAAAAACCTCTCGGCACAAACAAAGAGATTACGTCCAGAGTGAAATCTAATTCAAGGGGAGCTGTTGAAAGACTCCTGCCCGCCGACAGTCTGATGTATTTGTGAGCCGGGGTGCCCATTAATGCTGACGAGTCGCTGCCGACACGCCAAATTCACGCGGCAGAGTCGCCGGTTGTGGGAAGTCATTTGTTCTGTTGCATCAGCGGCTGCGTCGACCTGGTACGGCGGCGTGTTGCCGCGACAACACTCGTTGCCGTGAAAACAAAGCATCTGGAATCACACCTGGCTTGTAGAAAGTGACGCAGAGCTAGTGTTATGTCAAAGGTGGTCAGGGTTCTGGTCAGGGTTGAGGTTAGGGTTAGGGCAGGGTTGCTCAATTTTTTTTGGCTCATGAGCCACTTTAAAAGTTGCCAAGTTAAAGAGAAGGCACAACTGGTGTGAGTTACTCACCTCCATAGATTCGTCCAATTGTCCAGTTGTAGAGAGGAAATTGCAGCGAACAACCTGCGATGTCCGTCCAAAGCTAATGGGTCAGACCCTGCCGTAACTGTACTTCTTGACACCTGGAGAGCTTTGATTCAAGATGATATTCGTGCCTTGTTTTTTTTAAGTCAAAGTAGTTCCTTTGCCTCTCTTTCTCAGCTGGCTTTGTGGCGGGAAGTCTGTATTGTAGCGTTTGTGGACAATTCTTGAATGTCTCTCCACATCTTCCCCCTTTTGTATGACCACGATGGACTGACAGGTGAGGCAAACACACCTCAAAAATAACAAAGTATGACAAGGACTTGTTTTTGGCTTCTCACTTTGTTTCGCTCCCCCACACATTTTTATACCTTTTCTTAAGTTACAGAGAAAAAACGAGGGCTAAAGATTGGAGGCTCCCTTCGGCAGCTTGCTAGTTTTGCACCTAGTGCTGTAAATTGTGCTCGCTAATTATGCTTCCGAAGTGCCATCTGTCTATTTATGTATGTATGTATGTATTTATTTATTTTATTTATTTATTCATTTCATTTCATTTCATTTTTGTATTTATATTTATATTTTATTTGTCTCGCCTTATTGGACGTACCAAGCATCCCTTGGTTAGGGTTAGTGTGTGCTGATGGGAGGACCAGTGAGAACCCGGAAACAGCTCTGCTGCTGAATATCCATGAAAGTTGCATTTTAATTTAGTGTTCTGGATAAACCGACCTGAAAAATGTGCGTTGGACCTCAAATATGGACAACAGCGATAATCGTGATGATAAAAACGATGAGGATGGATGTGATAGCGCAAATGTCCTGACGCTACATCCCGATCAGCATCCGGCTCTTTGTTGACACTGCAACAGGCTTGTGTACGGGAGCAGCTGACAGGAAGAGGAAGCGGGAACGAGCCGCCCCCGTGGCGGCCGAGCTGCGGTCGCGCGCCGTCGCCCTCGCGCCAAGAATAGCCGGCAGAAGTCGGGGATAGTAGCTGCGAGACCTCGTCCGCACGACGGCGTCCGTGTCCCGCATCTGCCCGGGACGCTGCGTCGTGGTAGCGTATGCGATCTGTCAGACATGTTTCTCTCCCGGGTATCTCTTACCGCAGCACTCTGCCATTCATTTTTCTCCGATTCCATCTTTTCCTTTCTTTTTTTTTTTCTTTTCCCCGGCTTTCCATTTTAGCCTCGCCGTGCAATTACAGCGGCCATTAATGTCTCCATTCTCTCTCCCAGAATGCCCCAGATCAGTGTCAAATGGGGAGGAGGACTGAAATAACCCCACACACACATACTCAGACACACACACACACACACACACAGCCCCCTGCCCTGTGACACGTATGTAATATATAGGCCTTGAAGAACGATTCAATATTTATTCACCCGTGCTGGAGAGCAGCAGGACTTGAGGCCCCCTTTAGTGTTTCCTATGTCTCTTTCTACTCTGGTTACACTTCGGCCTGCTTTCCACGTTTTTACTTTCACCGACTTGGCGGCAGAAGTCGCACATTTTTCCTAGATGTGGAATATCACAGCTAGGAGGTAGTTTGTCAGCGTGGCACAAGTAAACATTTATTTGTCTTGTATTAAGCACTGCAGATTTGAATTGAGGGGAAACCTTTGGTGGGTACGTCTCCACTCCCACGCCGCCGCCGCCGCTCCCGCCGCCAGATAATGTCATCCTCCCTCCTTGAGTATTCCTTCTTTATTTCCCTGACCTTCAGAGGCGCCTCGGCACGGAGGATGTATAGATGATGGGATGTTTACCAGAGACGACAGCACCGGCTGAGCTTTGCTCACGATATTGCCGCGGCACAGAGAGATAGCAAAAAAAAAAAAAAAAAGAAAAAAGAGAGAGGGAAGAGCGGTGATCATCCACCTGTGATGTGTGGGCGATAACTTGCCGGCAGGCAGTTTCCAAAGGGGCGACGAGTCTGATCGTGATGTATGGCAACAATACCAGACGCGAGGCGACATAAAGGAGTGACTCCGGGGGCCGGCGCGCGGCGTGTCAGACGTGCTACGCTATGCAATGCTACGCTACGCCGAGCGTCGTCTCGACCGACTGAGTGGATTTTTTTCGCAAACACTGTCAAATAAAAAGCAGCCAAAATATTCGAAAAATATCCACACCGCACCGAGACGGAAAGAGTGGAAAGCGAGAGAGAGAGGGAGAGAGAGAGAGAGAGAGTGTACCTGCATTATTAAACGGCTGGTGCGCGCTCTAGAAACAACGACGCCACGCGCTCGCTAACAAGGGCGTTAAATTAAGCGAGGTCGGATTATTTTGATAACTGCTAATGCGTAATGAACCGCCGCCGAGATCATTTCCCGTCTAAACAGCGGCCCGTTTAGCGTCGGCGGAGAATATTTATATCCTCTCGGCGGCGCGAGGAGGAGTAGAAA
>OMPJ01040970.1:4201-28555 GCA_900312935.1 Carapus acus
GGAGGGGGAAGCAGCACGTGACCCCATGACATGTAACACAGTGGGACTCATCCCGCTGGACTGAGTAAATTCTTCCACACGATGTGACATTGTGAAAGTAACGCAGCGGAGTCTGTTTCCATGGCAACACTTGACAGCACCAAACAAAAGAGACACTCTTCATACCTGCTCATATACACACACATTCTAGCACAAGCACACATACATAAACAGTTCTCATGAGACAAAGCACATACAGTATATGCCAAACACACACACACACACACACACACACAGCACAGGTATGCACATGCACGCACGCATGTATGCACACATATACACAGACACACAAACTGTGGCGGATGTGGGTGCTGTAAATGGCGAATGTGAGTGTTTGTGACAGGCAGCCAGGGGGAGTTTGGCATTCTGACAGGTGTTTGTGCAAACAAAATCACACACACACACACTCACACACACACACACACAGGACAGGGAAGGCCGCACAGTGGGGGAGCCGAAACCATGCAGGGTGGAAAAAGACAGGAGACACACACTCATGAGGGTTTGGTTGTTTGTTTGTTTGTTTGTTTGTTTGTGCATGCGTGTGTGTGTGGCTGGTTCACACCAGGCAACACTCTTACTTGCTTAATAAGCAGACACATGTGTGTGTAGACACAGAGAAAAACATGCAATTTTTCACCATTCCTGATACAGAAATAAAATTATGAATCTTTTTTCTGTGTGTTTGTGTTTGTTTTTTAAAATGGCAAAGCGGTGTCTAACATTATTAAGTGGAGGCACAGGTGAGACAAGAGAGTTGTCACACGCTCACACACACACTGAAACACCCCAACTTACACTGTGTTCAAACATCTGTGCTGCACAAAAACATCTGTTCTTCAAACGACAGTAAATTTCTACCAATAAGACAGCAATAAACATCTAGCTTTCCCACAACCAACACACACACACACACACACACACACACACACACGCACGCACGCACACACACCATGAGCCTTTTATCGGCTTGTTGACAGGAAGACGCTCACACCTGCCAAGCACGGCGCCGTCGGCCATGACAGGGTCGGGTCAGCGCGTACCTCCACTGACAGCACACGGACATACACACACAAGCACACACACACGCTCTGGCGGCTATTTTGACATGCGCTGTCAGGAAGAGAGAAAAAGGAAGCGACGGGAGAGCGTATCATCATTTTCACAAAGCGTTGTTACAGGCAAACCGAGTTGGAGGGCGCCGTGGCTCCGATCAATGCAGGACAGAGAAGGGGCGGGGTTACCATTGAAGCATGACTCACACACAGACACAGACACAGACAGACACACACACCAAGGCATCTCACATTAATGATCCAACATCGATTACAGCTGATCGTGCTCAGCACAAGGGGCCAACTGACCTACTGAATGTGAATATAAACACTCACACGCATGCGCGCACTGTACAATCTGTACGATAATTTCAGAACAGTGGACAGAAATTGTGCACTACACAATAAAATAACAGACGATATCATTACAAACTGCGAAATGAAGCGTGTGGAATAAAGTGTTTTTATAAAGACTTTCCAATGTTTCATACAGAATTAGTGTCTGGTGAACACTATACGATGCGGTTCCAGCTCTAACCAGTAGATGGGGTAGTTAGACCACAAAATGAGTCAGTAACTGAATCACATTACTCAATAGAAATTGAGAAAGTTTGGAATGAAATTGCCTGTACAGCATTTTGAGTCTCTTTTTACTTACTTTTGCTCCAAACTTTGCAGATTTCTATTAGATTTGTGACTCAGGTTTGCTCAGTCACAGCAAATGAAAAGGAGTGGAGGGGCGGTGGGGGGGCGAGGAGCGATTTCCTCCATTTCTCACCAGGATTTGTGCCTTCTGCCTCTCCTCATGGGCCCGACCCCTCTCCATGATGAGGGTGGGGCTTAGCTCGTCCAGGCCCGCCGTCACTTCCCTCTCTTGTTGGGCCAGCTGTGCCAGCTGCTCCTGCACGGCGGCTTGCCGCTGCTCCAAGCTGCCAGGGAGACAGACAAGCCTGACCTTTGACCTTCATTCACCTGCACCGGGATCATGTGCCCACTGAGAGTCAGTTGCCATGTCGATGTAAAACACTTTGAGCTCATGTTTACCCAACAAGCAGATAAGGAGAGGAAGACTTCCAGAACTTTCCGTGAGTGTGACAATGGAAAAACACACACACTTTCATATAAACAATAAATAAGTAGAATTCGGATTTAGACTGTCGTTTAGATACATTATGTTTGCTATGCGGTGATATCTGTCTATATGTTTTGATATCATTCACTAATTATATTTTCAACATATATTTACGGTTTTGACTTTCTAACTTCTTCGCTGCTGTCACAGGTAAATGATTCTTAACTGATTTGACCTCAGCTCACAGAATCGTAACAAAACAAACTTTGCAAGTACACCCTTGCAGGCTCCATATCATTGCATGGTGACCTTCAAGCGCACAATAGTGACATCACAGGCCAAGCAAACGAAACTGAGAGTCGACATGAGAGCTAAAACATTCGTGCAGGGTCAGAATTTCAAATGCAAAACTTATTTAATGAGCTGAGCACCACTACTAAGATAAAGAAAGGTTGTAATATTGATTGCAGATGTTAACTTTACAAAAGTCTGCAAAAAACCTCTTTCCTCACAATTTGAGGCATAATATGTGCCGGATCGGTGCTGTGTAGCCTGGCCTGCAGGCGCCGCGAGGAATGATCCAGCTGCACTCTGACATGCATTCTGATGTCTGCACACACGACGGTATGAGTGTGTGTTTGTGCATGTGTGTTGTAAATCAAGAGTGTCAACAGTTCACTCTCCTCCAGCAGGCGTCCATAACCGCAGCATGTTATCATCAGGCATCCACCCTGGGATTTATCAGCCTTCACAGCTACACTTCAACATGGGCGTGAAAGTTTGTTAGTGTGTGTGTGTGTGTGTGTGTGCGTGACAACTGCACTTACTGCTTTCGGATCTCATCCTGCATCTGCGCTGTGTCAGAGGGTTCGGCTGGTTTGGGAGCTGGAGGCAAAAAGGTGGTCAAGATTCATTGCAACCATCTCCTCAGGGTCAGGAGCTCGTGACGCTGTGTGTTTGCGTTGTTTTCACACTTTCTCCCCGTCATCTACCTCCTGGCGATTCCTCTGCGTGGTGCTCTGGCGTCGTTGACGTTGTCGTCGTCGTCGTAGTCTTGACTCTGTCAGCCTCAGGCGGTTCTCTCATCCTCTGCAGAAGCTCTGGTGAAAGCTGGACAGGAAGTGGGAAGTCAACTCATCACGCGTTAACATGGAAATCTCAGATGAAACATTTCTAGACACCAAAGTCCAAAAGCAGGAAAAATGTCTCTCTATGGTTTTCATTTGAGATCTGATAACTTTTGTTGTGTTTATGTTCAAGAGACACAAATAGCAAGACTGGTATTTATCAAAAAACAGGTGTAATTCAATACGAGATCAGCAGAACATTCATGTCTTAAAGGAATGTTCCTCAGAGGAAAATCACACTCTGGCTACAACACCTTCTTGGAAGCGCATTTTGTTTCATTTAACCCACACAGCATTACTTCAAAGAGAAAGCGAGGCCAAAGAATGGATTTAGTGTCAGCAATAGACCCACTATAGCGTAACACTGTGTTCAATCTAGAACCAATGTACCAGTACATAAAAACGGAGTTGAGATATCACATTATGCGTTAATAAACTGTTAGTAGCGCTACTAGCATGAGTCCCTTCAAGCTGATTAGGTGCTGACGTCACGTTTGACACCCGGGACCTGCTCGCGGTGGGCTAAGCTGTTCCTCAATCTCGGCGCTGACCTCTGACCTTTGACCTTCAACCAGCAAATATGACAGGTTAGCTAGCTGGTTTTCTAGTGAGGCTCAACCGGCAAACAGACTTCAGGCCGTTAAGTGGCGCTTCGAGAGAAAGAGGAGAGGAAAGGAAGAGGAGGAGACGGAGAGAGATGGGAAAGAGGAGGAATAGAGGGAGCGAAGCAGGTGTGGGTGGTCTCCAGGGTCGCCTGAGGACGCGGTTTTCCCACGGCTCCTTGTGAAGATGAGACGTGTCTCTCTCTCTCTCTCTCTCTCTCTCTCTCTCTCTCTCTCTCTCTCTCTCCGTGTCTTTCTCTCTTTCTCTCCTTTTGTGTGCGTGTACCTTGACTCCCTGGATGACCGTCACCTTCTCCTCTGCGTCCATGCCGAATGCCACCCGCCGTGCCGCGCTGCCGCTCGCTCCCATCCCACCGCCGATGGAGCCCGAAATAGGAGAGCCCGGTAAGGAATCCGAGCGGCCGGAGAAGCCGCCAAAGCGCGTCCAGGCGACTTGACGCGGCGATAAAGGTCAGCGGTGAGCGCCGCTCATCGGCCGGATGCGGCCATTCGTTCGTCCAGCCTGATGCGACGTTGTCCTCGGGGCTGCTGGGAGTTGTAGTTCTCACTCGCGCACAACCTGCATGAAATAAGCTAGCGCGTCGCAATGATGAATATATCCCGGAAAAGACAGTTTGGCACGGGAAATTTGTCACTAACGCTTGCAAACAATGTGGAAAGCCCCCACAGCGGCCTGTTGTGCACAAAACGGCACCGCAGGCGGTGTAATGGTGCAACCCAGTGAGGTGTAATACCGACAGGTACCATGAGAGGCTGTTAAAAACGCGTAATAAAGAGCAGGAAGTGAGCAGAGACATTGTTGGCCATGGTTTATTCTCAAAGACTGCTCGACATATCACATCAACACGGGCCGAATATCGGACTAACAATCAATTTAAAAAGGCAATTCACAAAATAGCTCCATCATCATCAAACAACTCGAATGTTGTGGATTTTGTGTGGAATGAACTCTTGACGTGTTGGCAATACTGTCATCTCGCTGCTTAACAGCAATCACACCTGGAATCGCAAAGTTTGCCGACAAAAATACCTCATGGGATGCTCCCTGGTGGGTGCCTCATTGTTCTTTATCATGATATGGAAAAATAAAGATCCTCAGTTACTCTATGAATACTGTCTGCTCACATACTGCGTCCAATCCACAGCACCAGCTCAAATGCATCAAGTTGTTTGTTGTGAGATTAACAAGTCAAACTAACTGAATCACACTGGAATGGCATCAGAGTCAGTACATTTCTGTAAAAACTTTGTTTGGTGTGGTTCACTGCGCACTGCTTGTCTACATCCAATATGATGCGGTTGGGACTGATCAGCTGACTCCCAAAACCCAGAGAAGAAGCTAATGGTGAAGAAGTGTGCATGAACAACAGCATGAAGTCAACGGTTCAACAACTGCATATGCACACATGCCTGTGTTTCTTTTATAAATCTGTGACAATACTACGGGATAATTACACAACTGCTCCAACTTCCTCATTTGCACTTTCGCTTCTGGCCCCATCTGTAGAAGCTCAGGTTTTCAAATAATCTGCACATTCATCGTCATTATCATTGGTGTGACGAAGCCACCATGTGCTTGCAAAAGCGACTGATAGTTACAGAGGTTTAAGGAAATAAAGCAGAACGGTAAATAAATAAGTGGTGGTGGGAGGCAGCCACGTCCCTGTCTGGTCAGCCACTTGTGGAGGTCCGTGGCAGACAGAGGCAGACGTGGAGGCAGAGCACCGCTCGCCGTCCAGGCAACGCAGTCGCCCAGCTAATACAGAGATTTTTAGAGATGTTTCAGCTAAACCGGCATTACTGGAGCAGGTGGGGTGAGGTGAGCAGGGAGAACGTCCATGGTGACGCTTTTTGGCTGCAGCAGCTGAAGGCTCGATCTCACATCGGTCTGAGCGGGAGAGCCAGCGTGGAGTCCCAGTCGGACCTGCAGCGGCACCATAAGGTTTGTATAGCAGCTCCTCCTCCTCCTCCTTTTCCTGTCTTGGCCCGCTCACACGTTGAGGGGTCTCCAGCGGTCAATCTCCACGCTGTTGATGCTGCCCGCCCCATAGGGCCCTGAGGCCACGTCGTCCAGGTATGCCCCCATTTGGCCGGCGCCTCCCGGGCCCGAGCCGTCAAACTGGGTGGAGGAGTAGTAGAGGCCCTGCTCGTTCAGCTCCTTCCGGCCCAGCGTAGAGGAGGAGGTCGGCGGCAGGTGGACGTCGCTCTCCTCAGGCTCGTCCACCTGGGACTTGTAGGAGAATAGGATCTTTGGCTCAGAGCTGAGGACAGGGGGGACAAAGTGAGTCAGCTGGCCAGCAGAGAGGATGAGGAGAGAATCTGGTTTGGTGTGTGGGGACGTACCCAAAGAAGCCTTTGAGGAATGTGACGTAGATGAGAGGGGCGAAGGTGGAGAAGTAGAGGAATGTGGTGACGTCCACGCAGCTGCTCAAGAGGAGACGGGAGACAGTTAGCATCCCTCACCATGCATGCAAGCGCAATAAGTGCTGAGTTCATTCATTCCTGTCTGAGTTTAAAATCTGCTGTGGTGCAGAAGGCTGATAGGACTGACCAGAGCCCCTCAATGATGCCGGCACACAGCAGGGCGCTGCCCAGACCCTGGACCAGATTCAGCAAGGACAAGATGGCAGCGTACACGTAGAAGCTCCTCTTGGCTGCACAGGCACACACAACAAGACGAGACAATCACGACCCAGACTCACAGACCTTCGGGCGGCACACAGATTCCTCCTGACTCACAGGGCAGAGAGATTCTCTCCCTCGCTGGCGTCTTTGGCAGTATGACGATCAGAGAGTAGACCTGTCAATCAAGCAGCACAGGCGTCAGACAGCAGCAACGCCAACAAGACCAATGGCGGTCTTGACGACTTGGCCCAGTACCGACCATGAAGAAGAAGCAGGAGCTGGCCAGCCAGAAGTGTCGTCCTCCATGGCCGTAGATGTTGAAGTCCTCAGCAGACAGGTGGCTGTCCGGGTACAGAATCTCCAGAGTGCCCTGACGCAAACACACACACACACGCGTATTCCAAATCAGCCTCTAAGGGCCGCTTTTCAAAGTGTTTCACACACTTCACGGTATTTATCAGTGTTATCTTTTCAATTGTTAGTTTGGTTATTATTAAGGTTGTTGAGCATGTCCACTGATAAACTCAAAAGACTGTCAACATGGTGTCACATTTCTGCCGATTAAATCATTTGCAGTACTTGTCTATTTGTCCATTTCATCATTATTAAAGTACGTCTGATTCACACTTCACTTTAACTATCTAGAATTATGCATGTAAATGAGCTTAACTCTGAGTAAAAACGAGATAGGGGGCAGGTACACGGTGACAAAGGGAAGAATGTACATAATGAAGTTATTCAAAAACTCTGAAAAGTAGAAAACAAAAAAATGACTCCACACTCCACACACTCCAAACTTTCCCAGAATTCCAAGATGGTCACCTGTGTGATGGAGTAAGCCAGGGACAGCACGGCAGTGATGGCCAGCACACGCTTGATGCTGGACTTGCTCTCCAGGTGACCTGACGGAGAGAGACAATCAGCACATGAGTCTGAGACAAAGTCTTTGTCGTATACCAGCCCTCGACTATAAGATTGTGAGACACAGAGGACAGTGCAGAAACATTGCAAAACGCGAAAGTGATCGAATCTTACCAAAGGCGAGGCCCAGGATGACAACGCTAAGCTCAATGGCGAGCAGGAAGAAACGGGTGATTTCCCACAGCACCTGGAGAGAGACAGAGAGAGAGTTAGAAACAAACATGGGATGCTTGAGCGTGTGCGTTGCTGGACGTACGCACGTGTGTGTGTGTGTGCAAATTTGAGTGTGCATGAGAGAGAGAGTGTGCACGAGTGTATGTGTGCGTGTGTGAGCACGTGCAGCTGTCTGGTATGTGAGGAATGTCAGCCAGCACAACACACAGCCCCGTACAAATCCAGGCCACCATGCAGCTCCGCCCCCTGCTCCCCACTCCCCCCCCAGGCCCAGAGTGCTGTGGAACGTTCCAGCGGTGTGCTTCCTCGTGTGTGTGCAGTACAATTTCTTCACAGGAACGCTGATGGTAGCAATTCTTTGGGCTCGACACAGGAAGGGTCCCCAAAAAATGTGGAAGTGTTTGCGTCACTGTGTGCCCCTCCCTAGTGTGTGTGAATGTTTGAGAGTGAGAATGGAATCTTAAACATGCTAGGCGTGTCCTCACCTTGTCTATGATGGTGGCGGCGCTGGAGGCGCTAACAGTCATCGACACAATAGCACGCGTGATACCAACAGCAGCCACAACAAAGACCTGGGGAGGAGGGGCAGAGAGAGAGAGAGAGGAGTGGGGAGAGGGAGGGTGAGAGCAAGAAAGAAGGCATGAGAGAGAGAGAGAGGGAGTGACTCGGGGAGAGAGTGTAGAGGAAGAGAGAGGATGGGACGAGAGAGAGAAAGAGAGGAAGAGGAGGGAGATGTAAAGGGAGGGCAAGAGAATTGAAGACAGGACAGGAAGAGAAAGAGAAAATAAGGTTTGCGTGTGAAGGCTCTCACCAGCAGGTAGAAGGTGATGAAGATGGGGCTGGAGGTGAGACGGATCTTGGCTCTGGCTGATGGCAACTTCCACATCAGGAACATGAAGAAGGCCACATTGGGCACCAGCAGAAGGATGTCCCAGAATCGAACCCTGACACACACACACACACACACACACAAAAATGCACACTTAACAGTCTCATCAACCCCTGCAGCTCCATGCCCTGGTGATTCTGGTGTACCTCGAGTCTCCCACATCCTCGTACAGGACCCTCAGACAGCTGTGGACCTTGGTGATGTTGGTCTCTCCATCAGGTTGCCAGGTGGGGAAAGGTGTGACATTGCCCAGCGGTGTTGGTGACACGCTGCCATTGTACTGAGTGAAGCGGACCACGGCGGTGACAGTGGGGAGCATGATGCCAAGGCCTGCAGCAAACAAACATACACACACCTAAATCCACCTCGGATACTCCGGATGGTTCCTCCACAGCTGTCATGAGGGAGAAGATAGCAGAAGGTTTTCAAGCCCTGTAGCCTCTACCAGGGCTTACTAGTATTCAGGGATAATGACACAGCGCCAAGGCTTTTGAAAAAACTCCACCAACAAGGCACTCTTTCCCTAAATGCAGGCACACTGGAATACCCCTGCAAGTCTAGATTTGCACCAGAACTTGGAGCAATACTTTTCAAGCCTGCCCAAAAAGAGCACCAATTATTTCAGGGTCATCTCAATCCGTATATAGGCGATTGCGGCAAATAAACAGATTGCATATTTGTTTTTTGTTTTTTTTGGTTCATGTTGTCCCGCTAACCATTTCCTAGGCATGGATATACTGCGAATCAGAAATACTTTAATTTATCATACTCGACTTGTCTCATTAACAATTTGTAACAGCCTAACTCACTTTCTGAGATTAATCAATTTGCTGGGTTGACTTTTAAATTTGTACCAATCCTAAACATAATTGCAGGTCTGAAATGTTCAGAAATGTGACTAAAATATTCACATATACTAAAACAAACAAGGTAATTAATGTGAATGCAATGCTACCAGTATCCGTGTGGAAAAAAAAGGAAATGAAAAAAGGAATATAAGAACGGAGAAGAAAATAGTAAACTTGACTATAGTCCATGATACACAAACATTTCTTCGTGTGCTCCATGCTCAAGGATAATTGGACAACAGATATACATATTCATACCCCAACAGATCAGACATCTGGGGGTACTTCTCTGCCACAGCACCAAGCAGAAATCCGATTTCTCTCCACTGATCTTGTCTGTTAGCTTATCCAAGTTTCCTAATTATGTAATTTATTTGTTCGTTTAAATTCCACCCTACAGGTCAATGAACAGTATTTAACGCAGCAACCCGGTTGACAGAATAAACAGTCGCCTCTTTGACAAACATTATGTAACATTTGCTGAGGAAACCAGACGTGGAATTCTGCCTATGCTCCGACCTGAATCGAAAGCAGTCCTGTTTACATTTGACATCTGCAATCCGGAATTGGGCAAAGGACTCGTTTTGTCCAACATTGGGGCCAGCAAGCGTTGGAACACATCTCATCTCAGTTGATCTTGTTTAAAAACAGCAGAAATTACACCAAATGTCATAAACTGGCCGGATATGTCTCAATGCTGAGTCGCTACATGTTTCATTGTGGCGGAGTCCGGGCAAGTAGCAAGAGTCGCTAGTCGCAGCTAGCTAATGACCTCGGGCGGGTTTATGGCGGAGGAGAACGATCTATACAAACCTGTATAGAGTTATCTGTAACATATAAGCGATAGTTCTTATCTTAGACATATTCAATTAGTTATACGCTGGCGAGGGTGGCAGCGTAAAAAATCTAAATAAACACGGGACGACACCGAGACACCAGAAACACAGAAATTCGAACAACTTACCGAGTCAGAGGTGTGTAAATCGAGAACTCAGCCGCCGTCAGTGTGTTGCTACTTTCAGAATTCGCTCCAAACGCCTTGAAGAGCGCTGCGGCGGATCAGTGTATCGATCAGCGGCGGCGACATCGCTGCGCCGATTTCAGAGGACCTCATCTCCCCGCGGTCAGCTGACTCTCGCTCTCTGCAAATCTCGCGAGATCATATAGAAGCGCTACCCAACAGCGGCCAGTAGAGAACGCTGAATGTTCGTTTTACTTTTTTCAGTACCAGAGGTGCGAAAACGAAAACGTCATACGACTCAAAAAGTCAAACAATAACATTAATAAAACGTCTTGGGTTATGATGAGGCGTTTATTCATCGGCTGTCGTCAAGTATTTGCATGTCTCAAGATATAACAACCAAGCAATTCGTCCATGCAACTGCAATGAAATTAAATTCAGGCCATTATTGTTTTGTTGTATCTGAAATGAAAGGATTCTACTGATAAAAACACGAATATTTAGAAAATATTGTTTATCTCACAGACACTGTGATCTGGAAAACTTGAAATTGTATTCAGCTCGTCTCGATCAAAGAAGTAAAAAGTGCAAGCTGCCACATTTAATATGAAATAACAATGTGCAGCATCTTCAGCCACTTAAACAGAACCTGAATATTGTTTTTGTGATGGTATAATATCATAATATCAGTCATATATAAATTTGTTTGCAGAAATGGCAAATTTTCACCCTAGTGTTGACATGATGCCTTCAGAGGCAGATGGAGATCCGAGCTTTAGGTTGTCCAGACATCATCCTGTAGGCCAGGTGGACGGGCTCTACCAGCCTCGCCTTGAACGTGTAGATGTGCGTCTTCCCGCTGATGTCACTGACATTGTAGAAGCTCAGCCGGTGGGTCTTGAAGCTCAGCCTGATCTCCAGCCTCCGAGACCCAGTGGTCCGCTTCAGCGGGACATCGTGTCCCCGCTCAAAGGCCCGAAGGAGATTTTCAAACCACATAAGGCACCAGGAGTTGCAGCTGCTCTCCAGGGCGGAGGGCAGCCCGCTGCGAGGCAGGTTCTTGCTGTAGCACACACCCACGATCCATGGAGAGCCGTCCAGCTCCACTTCCCAGCAGTGCTCACCTTCACTGAAGCTTTGGCTGCTGAGGACCTGCAGGAAGTTGGTGAACCTCCCAGGAGATGGCTGGTAGGGCTGAGCCACGGCACTGAAGGTCACCGTCTTCAGATCTTCTGACAGGACCAGGTTGGGATGGGCTGTGTCTGGGTCAAAGGTCAGCTCTGAGGGGTTGATGGCATTTCGGATGGACCTCTGGATCACCTGCACCTTCTCCATAAGCTCGGAACTCAGCTGCTCCAGCTTTGGACAAACTTGCTCGGGGTTAATCTTCAGTTGAAGGCCCTCGAACTGGTCCTCCTCGGCCATCAGTTGAGCGATCTGCGGCTGGAGGATACTTATCTCCTCACCAAAGGCCTCCTGGTCATCCTCTGTGAGCAGAGACTCGGCTCTAAGCATGGTGTTCCTCAGTCGTTTCACCCTCTGAGCAGCTCTATTGACCCGCAAGCTGACCTGATCTTCTCCTGGACGAAGCTCCTCCTCCAGCAGCTGTAGCGCCTGCTCGCCGTAGCTGCGAGACGAATCCAGAAGTTCCTTCAGCAGCCTTGAGAAGTGCTCCCTTAGCTGGCTGTTTGCAGTGCTCACCTCCTGCTCCTGCAGCTCCTCCCTCTTCAGCTGCTCCTCTGCCTGCTCTAGCCTGAAGGTCAGTTCCGTAACATCAGATGCTAGCCGGAATTTCGGTCGATCCAACGATCTTCTGCTCCTGCTACATTGTTGTTCTTGATCTGTAAGAACGTTACACGCAGAGCTTTCTGAAGCTGCCTGAGGGTCCTTGACAGGACCACGTTCCTCCAGGTGTGTTGAAGAACCTCCAAGCATTTCATCTTGGATTTCCTCACTTACATCCTGGTGATATTTCAATTTTGTTTCTTCTGCTTGGGGAGTGCTGCGTACAGTGAGGGTCTCCAGCAGGACCTGGGTTCCTCCATACTCTGTGTGGCACTCTGGGCAGCAGTGGTGGTCCAGACCTTCTCCCATGACCTCCAAACAGCCCAAGCAGAAGGTGTGAGAGCAGGGCAGCGCAACGGGTTGACTGATGGGCTTCAGGCAAATGAGGCAGCAGTGCGGAGGAGGCTCAGCAGGGGGCACCTCACAGAGTTTCACCCCAACCTCCATTTCTGACATCAGCAGCCTGCAGGACACAACAGCAACATCGCAGAGTCCACAGAGAAACATAGTCACAACAAGACGCACCAACTCATAGTATATAGTCACTTACTCGTAAATACCCGTCATTTCTTCAATCCATCACATCACCTGGAGAAAAGCTACAATCCGAGTTTATCAGGTGACTTCAGTCTTAACTGCGGACACTTTTGTTGCATTTAGTTTGGATGAATTATCACTGTTGTGATTAAATGAACACATACATACATACATACATACATACATACATACATACATACATACATACATACATACAAAGATAGGTACGTACATACGTACGTACGTACATACATTCATTCATACACACATTCATTCATACATACATACGTATGTACATACATACATACATACGTACATACGTTCATTCATATACACATTCATTCATTCATACATACATACGTATATACAAACATACATACAAACGTACATACATTTATTCATGCACACATTCATTCATACATACATACGTATGTACATACATACGTACGTACTGTACATACATACGTACATACAAACATACAACCACGTACGTATGTACATATACACACACACACACACACACATACATACATACCTTTAATTTCTTGGATTGCAAGATCAGTGGATCAATTAAGTACCTACCTACCTACCTACCTACCGACCTACCGACATACAACATACATACATACATACATACATACATACATACATACATACAAGTTTTGAATGAAGGAAATGTTTTTAACAGGAAAATGCTGAGTCTGAACTTATACTCCGAACAGATCACATTTGCACAGATGTTGTGTCGTTTATGGTCGAAATTTGAGATAGTAAGTAATACTAACTAACTACTAATAAGCTTCAGAAAACACAAATTGAGTCATATATGTAAACGAGTACTTCAATGGGATCTGGGTGATCAACATCCTGGATGTTGTTACAACATCCATACAACATGTTGATGGATGTTGATCACTTTACATATATGACTCAATTTGTGCTTTCTGAAGCTTATTAGTTGTTAGTTTGTTGTTAGTTGTTTATTTTTTAATCACATTCGGTGGGCCGTCCCCCAGGATTTGTCGCTGTGTTTCAATCTCACATGTCGGGACTGAAGTCCGCGTGATGACGTCACACATGCGCACGCATGTACCTGTTGAGTTTCTCTTTCCAGTGAAACGTTGCCGCTTTACATTCCAAGCACACTTGTCAAAGTTTCTGTTACTACCAAAATCCTTCCCCGAGGATTCATGTCTGAAGTTTCATGTCGGCAGCTGATCGAACCTGATTGATAAAGTTGCGATCGGAAAACGAAGCGCGTCCACGCGCCATCAAACGCATTAAACAGGAAGAGCAGCACAATAAAACCACGAAACTGTTTAAAATGTGTCACTTACCGCAGAAGTTGCAAGTCTGTGTGTGTTTGTGTGTCGGCGTTCGCGTCTCGGTGTCAAGCAACAAAACAAACGGCTTCCTGCTCACTGACGCACCGAGATCGCAGTGTCTGCGTCACACACGCACACACACAAGCACGCGCAAACACATACATACGCTAATACACAAAACAGCTTTCATCAGTGTGTGTGTGTGTGTGTGTTTGGCTAACATTAATTGGCAAACTCACGTGACTATTTCATGGATTTTAATATCTACTAATATTTGATCCGGCAATAACGCATAGATGCCATATATGGAGTCTTATTTCAAATAAATATCCCGTGGGAAAAAAGCACAGCAGCAGAGCAAACATGGAGGTGAGTGTGTGTGTGAGTGTGAATCAGATTGTCAAGAATGTCTTCAGCACAAAACATTTCAGAGACCCAAAAAGGTGCAGCTGCTCCGATCCCTTCTCTTTCTTGTCTGTGTGGACACCAGATGAACCTTAGATGTTCTCGGTTTTGGCGGTGCTCAGCAGCAGATGGAGATCCGAGCTTTGGGCTGTCCAGACATCATCCTGTAGGCCAGGTGGACGGGCTCCACCAGCCTGGCCTTAAACGTGTGGATGTGCGTCTTCTCACCGATGTCACTGACATTGTAGAAGCTCAGTTTGTGCTCTGTGAAGCTCAGCCTAATCTCCAGCCTGCAGGACAACGTGGTCCTTCTCAGTATCTCCTCCTGTCCCTGCTCAAAGGCTCGGAGGAGGTTGTCATACCAGACGATGCACCAGGAGCTGAGGCTGCTCTCCAGGGCGGAGGGCAGCCCGCTGCGTGGCAGGTTCTTGCTGTAGCACACACCCACGATCCATGGAGAACCGTCCAGCTCCACTTCCCAACAGTGCTCACCTCCACTGAAGCTTTGACTGCTGAGGACCTGCAGGAAGCTGGTGAACCTCTGAGGAGACACCTGATAGGGCTGATTCACAGCGCTGAAGGTCACCGTCTTCAGATCCTCTGACAGAACCAGGTTGGGATGGGCTGTGTCTGGGTCAAAGGTCAGCTCTGAGGGGTTGATGGCATTTCGGATGGACCTCTGGATCTCCTGCACCTTCTCCCTGAGCTCAGAACTCAGCAGCTCCAGCTTGGGACAAACCTGCTCGGGGTTGATCTTTGGCTCCAGGCCGTCGGACTGGTCCTCCTCGGCTATCAGCTTGGTGATCTGCGGCTGGAGGATCCTGATCTCATGGCCAAAGGCCTCCTGATTGTCCTCTTTGAGCAGAACCTCTGCTCTCAGCGTGGCGTTCCGCAGCTGCTTGACCCTCTGTGCAGCCCTACTGACGCACCAGTTGACCTGATCCTCCCCTAGATGAAGCTCCTCCTCCAGCAGCTGCAGCACCTGCTCTCCATAGCTGCGGGAAGAATCCAGGAGCTCCTGGAGCAGCTTGGAGGTGCGCTCCCTCAGCTGGCCGTTGGCGGCGCTCACCTCCTCCTGCTGCCTCTCCTCCCTCCGTAGCTGCTGCTCCGCCAGCTGCAGGCGGCCGTTTAGCTCCTCCAGGCTATGCGCCAGGCGCGCCCGATGGCTCATGGCCGCGCTGCGTTTGCGCCGCGGAATGGGGACTTATCAACGTTGCGTGACGTCATGCGGTTCGCTGCGGGGGCAGCATGACGTAACAGCGGGTCGCGGGTTTTCTCCGCCCTCCCCTTACCTGGACCTGGTGTGTGTGTGTGTGAACGTGATGCGCGAAACCGACACACCACCTGAGCCACCGAATGATGACGTAGGAACACTGATAACCGTTCTGTTCACCTCTTTATTCTTAATTTCGGGAATATTTCACCTGTCTTTTCACCTTTATTCTGTGCAAACGTTGCTGTGACGGCAATGTTTGTTTCTGAGGATTCCAAACGTCGCTGGAACGTTCAGTCCTACATGCACTCACACACACAATGTATTTCAACTATGATGGGTTTAATAGTAACAAATATAACGGCTAGTGATCATTCCCCCATGGAGTTAACATTATATCATAACATAACATTGTAGCATTAACCAGATAATGAAGTGTACTGAAGTGTCATTGTTCTCATATAATTGAACTAATCCCGGTCTAGATTCAAAGTTTATTTCAAACAAAAGATTTGAGTGACACAAAAAACACCACATCGCTTTGCCCAAACTGTCCTGTCCCTGTTGCAAGATATAAACGCACTCTCTCTCTCTCTCTCTCCATCTCACACACACCCTTCCAAAGTCCCTCCCATCATACAACTGAACACTCACACCTCTCCCAACAACAATGGGTATAAAAAGGCCATTTAAATTATAAATTCAGTCAACATGTAGAGCTAGGATACTAAAATTAGAGGTAGAACACTAAAATCTTTGTCGCCCCTAGTGGTTTTTCCACCGATTATTAGAGCGCAAAGAGATATTTAAAAAATGAATAAATAAAAGTCCAAAGTATGAAGTTCAAGTACAGCAGCAGACCAAATGAGACTGTCACGTTTCTTTTGTCATCCACAACTGGCAAATAAAGTTCCTGCTGATGTTGGTGATTGTGTGCGACTTCACTGTTCATTCGAAATGTCTAAGGCAAATCTACATTTTTGTAAAAAAGCCACAATGATTTCCAGTTGTTGCAACTCCATCTTGAGGCCTATGGCCTGGGCTGCCAACCGGATGATTATTGTATTGTGATATTTTAGATGAAATGCCCGATTCTTACACATTTAAAAAGCATTAGAAAAGACGAAAATATCATCCAACCTGTGACACACAGTGCCTACACATCCAGCTGGGCTGAAACGAGACCTGGTGGTTTACTCAGTGAGTGTTTGAAATGTGCAGTTGGCGCACTACTTAATGCTAAAATTAACAAATAAATCTTGTTTGTGTTTCCAGTTTGGTGGTATCTGTGTAGATGAGAACATAGTTTTATGTTAATGGGTAATCAGATTCCAGAGATGAAGACAAAGAGCGCAAACAAAAACGCACACGTGACCTCCTGTCTGAGTGTGTGTCTACAGAAGTGCATCCAGCTCAAGCGGCGGCAATGGTTCCCTCCAGAAGGAGAAGGAGCTGAACTCCGGGCAGTCAAAAGCTGAGGACGTCCCTCTGACCGACAGCATGGGAAAGAAGTGCTCAACCAGCTCGCTCAGATGGCTGTACCTAGACACACACACACGCACACACCATGAAGGCCCGCTGGATGTCCCTCCGTACCCTATCCCTCAGTGTCTGACTCACGAGGACTTGTTTCCTTTGGTCCGCTCCCGTCTAAGCTCTCCCTTTGGATTGACGGTGAATATCCGATTGTCAGGAACGCCCACCTGCTGGTAGGCGAAGGCATCCTGAAAGACAACAGGTCAAAAGAGCTAATAGGGCACCATCAGGTGGGCACCACCAGAACTACATGTGATACACAGTCTGTGGCAACTTCAGAGACATTTCAGGTACATATAAATGTGTTAGTTGTGGACTTCACTCCCTAAGTTAAGACTTCAGGCTGTTCTTTTGGGCTTCCAACTCTGAATCTGAGAAGACGCAGTCCTCCTCATTATGAAACTGACAAAGGACAATCCAAAGAAGTCCCGTCAAGGGGACCATCTAGTATTTTCATCGATAAACATAGGTTGAACTTGGTCCTTCAGAAGGTTCAGGGACTCTAAACATAGAGATAAAGATGAAAACAAAGACCAAATTGTCCGGCGTAGGTTAGGCAGGGCTTACGTTGGTTCTGTTGCCAAAGGCGGCGTAGAATGGCCGTCTATGAGGGTTGAACATGTCCCTAATGTCACTCAGACAGGCCACTTTAAAGACCTCCGGCTTCTTCTCGATCACCTCCCTGCATGAAGAGGGGACACTTGTTCTAAAAGATGCTTTACAATGTTTAGTGTCCACCGGAAGGAGGACAGAGGGCTCACCTGTGCAGGGCAGAGAAGAGGCTGCTGGGAGCCAGCAGGACGGGGCCCTTGGGGAGGACGGTGCCCTGGTCGTTGACCCAGTGCAGGTAGTCCTTGGTCATGCTGGCCATACCGATGGCCCGGGCCGAGCAGTACAGGATCTTGTAACCATTTCTGAGAGCCAAAGAGAGACAGAGAGACATCAGAGATGCTCTCCTTCAGATGTCCTCATGTCAGACTTTCTCTATTACATACTGATGTATTCTGTGGTAGAGTCGGGCGATGCCTTTGTGCGTCCAGTCTTTGCCAAACTGAGGCAGGATGTGACCCAAAGCATCAGACCTGGAGGAGGCGGAGAGAAAAGGAGTGAGAAGATGCCCACCTGGTCCTTGGCTGTTTGCGCGAGGTGGAGAGAACTTTACTTTGTGATTGTGCCGTCTATGTCTGAAATGATGATGTGGTCATCGTGGTTCCACAAGTAGATGGTTGCCTCACAGCGACACGTTCCCTGGTACTGGGTGGTGACGCTGAACATCACTTTGTTGGCACCTTCTCGAAGATTGAGGCGCTCCTGAGTGTGTGTGTGAGAGGACAGATGTGAGCGGAATCAGACCAAGACGGACTCATCTCTGTGTGTGTGCTTGTGTCCTACGATCTGTTTGGATGTCAGCCGCAGCGACTTGCGGTACAGCTGGTTGATGCACTGAGCCGTGATGTCCTCCGTTGGGAGTTTTATTGGAACGCCAGCTGGGTTCTGGGTGAGCGCCGCCAACTCATCACTGTCGGGGTCATCAAGGCTGACCCTGAGGGAAAACACAAAGACATGCGCACACATGCATCAGCCTGGTGTGTGTGTGATCTCGTCTAGGATGTGATCTAAGATGGTTGACTTACTTCTGTGTGGAGGCTGCTGAGCCCTGCTGCTCCTGCTTTGGCTGAAAGACAATGCATCCTAAAACTCATTTCAACTTAAACCAATCACCACTGAGAACTGACTCTTACTGACACACATACACACCCACACACACTGTGTATATTCTGTCCTATCCACCCATATTATGTGGAGGTTTAGGATGACCAACCTGGATGCTGTCCATGTCTCTCCTCCTCCAGGAGAACCACCAGCGTCCGGACTTCTTGGGCATCTTGTCCTTCACCAGCCGCTCAATGGAGCTCTGTCGGTTTACACACAAACACATTGTGATGTGCACCTTAGCTCAGGGTGAGGGTGTTGATGAGTGTGTTGACCGGTTACATCATTCTGGAGATGTTCATTAAGTGGCATCCTGTGAAAGGTTGTGACGGTTACCTTTGGAAGATTCTTTTGGAACGCTGACATAGACAAGAGCATTGGTGCAGCCACAGCCCAATTGTAGTAGCTGTACCACAGAATAAGTTAAATGAATGATCAACGATATATTATTACTATTGTCATTATTACCGTTATCATCATAAATAACAATAATGAGTATAAAATCTCTAATACCAACACTAATAACAACCACTACAATAATCATATTTATCATCAGCATCAGCATCATTATTGTTGTTCCTGTTTGTATATGCCTCATTTGGCATATTAATAATTCTTATAATGATAAATCGATAATAATAATTATAAAAGCTATCATCAGTATTATTGTTAAGATGGTTAGGTAATTGTTATTTATTGAGATTATGATATTGATTATAATTAACGATACAAACACTATCACAAATACTGCTACTACTAATAATACCAGCAATAACAATCTGTACTATCATAATCATCATCAACATCATCATCGTTGACCTTAGTATTGTAAAAGTACCACTACTGCTACAAAAGTGATCGCAATAACAACGCTAAAAATGATGAGAAAGATGAAGAAGAGAGCAGAGAAACAGAGAGGACAGAGGAAAACTAAGGGATACAGCAACAAAAGGCTTAAGACAGAGAAAGAGGAGAGAGGGCAAGTCTGAGATGCTGAGATGTGTTACTTGGAGTTGATGCAGATGACCAAGTTAGGATCCTCGATTATTCCTGGATTACTGGCCAAGTCCTGATAGGTCACAATGTGCTGCATAAACTTTTCTATATGTGGGAGCAGCAGAGAGAGGGAAGGGGATACAGACATCAATCGGAAACTGAACATAAAGACACACAGACACACACACACACACCTTTGGTGATGCGGCTGGCGTCGCCCTCACTGCCGCAGAGTGACATGCCAACATCCATGTTGTAGGTGGTGGAGTCTGACAAGTACTCGGTGCCGCTGTCCAGGGCGCCACTGCCCACGGACTGTGGTGACTGGCTGCTGCCCGACCAGGACCCCGGCCCAGGACCCGCCCCTTGCTGGGACACCACCCCCTCAGCCTCGCTGAGTGACAGGTGAAGACAAAGTCACACTGTAATGCAGGTTCTAAAGAGCATGTGAATTAAAAGCTCTGCAGTTCTGCATGGCAGAGGACACATTGTGTGTGTGTGTGTGTGTGTGTGTGTGTGTGTGTGTATCAGCTATTTCAACACACACCATTTCAATTTACTCAGCTGTCTGGATTATCTCTCCATCCCGCAAAATGTGCGTGTTCAGAAATAATTGTTGTATTTACACATCATCAGCTAGTTAGAAATGTTAGGGTTAGGGTTAGGGTCAAAAACGTAATTTCCGGTCCTGACTTCCTCCGCATGCTCGTGTTATCACCTCACCTCTTGGGAAAGTAAAGCGCAGCCACCTCAGGGTTCAGCTTAGTGAGATCGTCCAGGTAAATGCCAGTTGGACCCAGGTGGCAGCTCTGCTTTCCTGATGGAGGACGACAAGTCAAGTACCAAAACAAAGTTGAAGCCACAACGGTTTTGAAACAGGAGGTGTAATGCCTTACCTCTCCTCTTGTTGAGCTGCTCTGTTGTAGAGGGCGTCTCCGGCAAGTTCTCCGCCTTTTCGACCATGGGTCCAGACAAGGTTGAGCTGCCCGCGGGGATTTCCTCCCCTGCCTCTGTGAAAGGCTCTATTCCACTGTCGCCCTCGCTGACAGGGGCGCTGCAGATGGACCCCTGCTCGCTTGGCTCCGAGCAGGAGCTGCTCTGCTGCTGGATTCCGTTACAATGTAGTGGTTCTGTAACAGGTCTTGGCTCAGCTGTGTTGCTGGGAGAACCCTCTTTCTTGTTTAGTGTAGGTGTGCTTCCTGTATGCGTCACCTGAAACTCACTCTTGGGTTTGTTCTGCTGGCAAGCTGTGAAATCTTTGTCATGATTGAGAGCGTCTGAACCTGTGGAGGAGCTCCTGCTCTCCTCCAGTGGCGGCGAGAAGTCTGACAGTGACAAACAGGACTTGAAGACGTCTCCAGTGTCGGCCTGGCCAATGTGGGGACTTCTCTCTGAGGTCGCAGCAGCGGCTTGCATAGAGTTGCCACCGAATTCGAGTGAACGTGTCCTGGGGTGAGGCCTCACCACTGTCACGCACCCAACTCGACCACAACGGATCTCAGGGTCGCGGCCCAAGTCAAAGGAGTCCTGGCGCTCAATGGTACGGAAATGGGTGCTGGCTGAGGGACGAACTCGGTGCGGCTCCACCGGAACCCTCTCCCACTGACACACCTGAGAGGGGGAGGAATATCAGAAACACAAATGAACATCACATACAATAAAGCACATTACTAAAATCTATTATCATGCAGTCATCTCAATCTTTTTACCGTTGGAAATCCTCCCCAGTTCCACTGCACCTGGGGTCCGCAGCGTTCATGGGATTTTACCAACAGCTCCGAGTCACTCTTGGGAGAGGTAGGCCTGCTTGTGAAAACGCTGCAGGGGCGATGGAGTTTCCATTGGAGGTTCAATCCGCAAAAAAATGTACAATAATAAATCAAAGGGAGCTGGACGGCTCCTCCGCACCTGTCTGACAGTGACCGCTCTCCATCTGAGTGACACACAGCCTCTCTGCTGCTCCCTCGCTCCTCCACAGCGGCCTCAGATACCGAGTAGTACTCTGACTTACTGCAGTGTCACACAGACAAAATCTATCCATCAGGTGAACTGAGAATATCAAGTAAGAGTCCTCGACTGATCTTCACCTCTGACCTCATTAACAGCGGTGTGACCGGCTCATCTTTGACTGGGCTCTCGGGCTCAGCCTGCCCCATATCATCTGACGAGGACCCAGCGTCGTCTCTCAGGTGATTATCCAAGCGGGCGCGTCTCCGTCGCCGTTTCTTCCGGCGAGCGCTTCCTGCTGATCCCGGGACTCCCTCAGTGGTCTCCTCGCGATCCGGCACGACTTCAGACGGAATTGGAGATGTACAGAGGTGAGGAGGCACTTGGGACTGAAAGAATAGGAGGTTGATGTGGTTGATATGTTCAGTACCAGCACATGAAGAGGTTCTTGGTCAGGATAAAAACTGAATCATTCACTTGTTTACGCTTTGCCCTCTTACCTCAGAATTCTCATTTTCTTCAACAAAGAAAGCTTCGCCATTGTCTCCAAGTTTCATGTGCAGGTCAACAGGCTCGCCATTGATCTCGATGTCCACCTGAGGTGTGGTGACATCAGTTGAGGACATGGATGAGACAAGCTGATGGTGACAGAGGGACAGTGAACGGAGAGAACAGCTGGACAATGAGGACCCACCACTTTCTCCTTGGAGTGCAGCACGCCTAGCTTGCCGAAGCGGACGTGGAATGGGGAGCACTGGAACGAGCCGTCAGGCTGTCGAACCACAATGACGTCGATGCCTCCGGTTAGCGTGGCAGGGTTCAGGCCGCGGTAAAGCTCCTTCACTGTAACGTACACCGTCTCAGCCAACTGTCCCACGATATTCATGGTCTGAGACTGGTGGGAAAAAAACCCCAACAGGAAACAGGGCAAGAGAGTGAGTTTAGCACAAGAAGCAAATGTCAAAAATATCTCTAATAAGTTCTGGGCTGCTCTGTTTCAGCAAAGTTAGAGGTGTGTTTCCTTAATAGCAGCAAATACAGCAACCAACATTTTCACCAAACAAGGCCGACCTTTGGAATATGATCTTGATGATGCACATCCGGCTGAAGATAACGACTTGCATAATCAATAAAAGTTGACGACGTTTTCAGTTAGACTTGATGGGGAAAGGCTGAGTTAGACTGATAGGTTAGTGAGTGAGTGCAAATGTCAGACAGGGACGCTAACCACAAAGGCTTTGACTGAATTAAGAGGATTTGCTATGGAAATCTACCATGGAAAACATGGCATGGGTTCAGAAATGCAACAGCGGCATTCGGCTTATCCATCTCCTGCATGCTAGAATGTAACTACAATCCAACTGCCTCCAGTCCGAATTATGTCAGACTCGGGTGGAGGCCACGGAGGGCAGTCAACCCTCTGTCCTGGCATCAACATTTGCCATACTGAGAGTATACACAATGCAAAGGTCCTCTAGAAGATAAAACATCTGATCTCAAGCTTCTAACTAAAAGGACTAAAACAGTCAGAACACTGAACTTTGTTTCCTGTCTCCATCCTAACAAACCGATGTTCCCGCTGACGTTGTGTTGTAGCATGAGGCTACTTCTGCTTTCCCAGAGCAGAGATAAGGAGCTAGGATACACTCAAGGAAAGGAAACAGGGAAAGGACGGAATGCTGTACCAAATCTCTGCGCAGCCCTTTTGATCTTACCCAGAGTGAAGGGTGTAGACGCCCCCTGCGGTCCACTATATCCGCACTTGACCCTGCTTCGGCCATGAGAGCCACCCCTCAAGCCTGTCTTGAGCTGTAGCTGTCTAGGGACCTTGGGGATGGACGCATCAGCTCCATGTCCACCAGCAAAAGGTGTTGTGCTCCAACCCCGAGGATCATCTACTGCCAGTTTGAGCTAAGGCTGCAGACCCCCCACCCCATCCCCCGGCCATGCACAGCGGCTTGGCCCAGCTACCAATCCTGGCTCATGGTCAGTGGGTGCTGGCTGCTCTAGTCCTCTCTACTCTGAGAGCTCAGAGAGTCCTAGCATGTTCACCAACACACCAGCGCTTCCTCTGTCACACACACTTTCACAATCACTGACACTGGCCACGTTTGAATTCACACTTCCCACTTGCGCTGCACATGACAGCCAGACCAGCAGTTTCTGAAAGGCTCGGTCATTCTATTCACAGACTACCGGGCGCTGACCAGCACGTACACACTTCAGCCGCTAGTTCCACGCGTTGGAACAAGCCGTTTGGTGCAGACCAAAGCTGTCCACGCTCCATTGCGAGGAACACATTTGGCCCAGCTCCCACCAGGCACACTCCTCCACCACCACCTGCATTATCATGCCGGCTTGGGGCGTCCCAGGCAAATGACACGCAAATTCCAAAGAACAGCGCTGTATTAGAGGCAGACAGGTAAGCCAGCAGAGGAAAAGTTAAAAACAAATATCACAATTGTTTATGGGGGCTTGTATGTGTACAATCTTCATGTGTACCAGCAGATATAAGAGACCTTATGTCAGCAAAATTTTTGAGGTTGGGATGACAACACACCAG
>OMPJ01040990.1:0-5000 GCA_900312935.1 Carapus acus
GGAGGTTGTCACGGGAAGACATAGGTCGGCCATTCATCCTCAGCGCTCCGCTGGTTCACCTGCCAGGAAAATTAACACGCCAAAATGTCCACAGCCCGCGGCCTCCTCGGCCAATAGGAGCGTCCACAGCTTCCGAAGCTAAAGTCGCTACTCGTGTGTGACTCTGGAATCACACGGAGAGCCTCCACACACCTGGAGCCAAACCCGGCAAGGTTAAGTTAAAATAAACTAGAGACGAATCTATGGTCGGGATTCGTCTCCAGATGTTTCTCCGTCAAGCCAGGGAGCTTGCGTCCGTCCGTCGATATCTGGACCTGTGTGGATGATCAAGTGCAGGCTTTTATTGATTTTAGTGTCCAAAGATTTCCCTGGGGATGATTAGAGTATTTCCGATTCTGATTAAGTCCAACTATAAAAACGGTGAAATTCAATTCCTGTCATCTCACCTTATTCACATTGTAATCACAGCAAATATTATGGCAAATGCTGTGAATAATAAATACAGCTGTTTGAGCCTGGCAGTCTAAACTCAGGGCAGACTCGAATTGGCCTGCTCGTCCACAATGGCGGCAAGGAAATGCAAACAATACCATCACAAGATGGTAGTCCATCCCAGAAATTGACAATCAGGTCAAACTGTCCATTTCCATCTCCTCCCTCGCATCCTCCTCCTCCCCTCCCCCTCTTTGTCCCCCCTCTCTCTTTCTCTCTCTCTCTCTCTCTCTCTCCCTCCCATCCCCTCGCCTAACTTTACCTTTTCAAATGTCAGCATCACAGCGGGACATAAGCCACTGTGGTGTGCATTCAAGCATGTGTGCGTGTTGGTGCGTGCATTCCCCTGCGCACACACACAGCCCGGGCGCGCGTGCGCGTCTATGTGTGTGTGTGTGTGTGCACAAGTGTGTGTGTAGGAGAGCGCGAAAAAGACACTGAGGAGGATCACATCAAAGATTCTCTCTGCCTTTTTTCACGCAAATGTCCTCCCTCTCTTCCTCTTGCCGCCTCTTTTGGGCTCTCTCTCTCCCCCTCCCTGTCTCGCTCGCTCGCTCGCTCCTCGCCCTCTCTCTCTCTCTCCCTCTCATGTGGCCGGCTCTAATCAGTGGCGCTGACATTGCCGCCGTGCCCTCTCCTTTGGTGGAAAAAGACTCTTTTCCCACTGAGCAAGATGCTCTTGAACACTCACAACACCACACACACACGCACACACACAGCCTGTCAGACACGCACACACAGCCTCTCACACACACGCACACACTCGAGCACCTTTGAACAGTGAGAGGAAGCGGAGGCTAATAGAAAATGGCTTCTTTTGAGGCGGGGAATGAAAAGATCAGGTTGCAGTGAGGAGCACAAAGCCAAGGGCAACTTTGAGAGCGGTGAGGTGCCAACAATTACTTTTCTCTCTTACACACACACACACACACACGCAAAAACACACACACAGACACTGATCTGGTCCTCCTTTCAGGGGAACTACCTGACTTCACTCCAGTATTTTGGCAGATTACAGTCAATGGCTAGCTTGAAGGTTCCGAGCGCAGTTGGAGGATACTGGATGATGGTGCCGTGTGAGGTCGAGGGCTCGGTTCTGTCCTGTTCTAAACAGATCTCAGGCTTGGTCCTCTGGGGTTGCACCTCTCTTCGCCCCACTGGGGGGTCCTTTAAATCGAGTCTGTTGCACCTCGACCGCAATGGAGGTACGGAACCTGATTTACATCCCAGAATCTAGACAGTTGGGGGTCACGCATGGGTTCCTCTGTATTCCCTGATGGATTTGGACCTTTGTTGTGAAGTACTTTGGATAAAGGTGGCCTGATGGTACAGAACCTTCGTCCCAGCCCAGGTAACGCACCCTGGTCTCAGCAGACAGATCGAGGGGTTAGGGGTTAGGACTAGGGTCTGAAAGCAGGTCTTGAAAGGGTTAGGGTTAAGGTTAAAGCAGCCATTGACCTTTCACGGTTGAGTTTGCATCATCCCCTCATGTACGCCGGTTGCCCGGGCTCTAGCTTGGTGCCAAGAGAGCACAAAGGATGGAGGGATGGAAGGAGGGAAGTTACAGAGGGATGTGGCACCCAGAGAGGGCCACGACTTAGAATATGAGACCTGCAGTACACAAACAAGGCCGCGAACCCAGAGACCCCGGCGTGTCCGGCACAACCTGTTTGGAGGCTGACGTGTCCTCATTATGTGTCTGTTACCTGGGGGAGCTTGGAACTCTCTCTCTCTCTCTCTCACACACACACACACACACACACTCACACCAGCTTTACTGCAGCGGATATGCCACCATACTAATAAGTACTTGATATAAAGCAAAGAACCCCTGCTGCTCCGCCCGCCAGACCTCATGGCTCATAATCACTCACACGTGTCCTCAACATGCGTGTTCCTTGTCAGACAAAAAACATGGTTACATGTGTCAAAAGGATGTTCAAAGAACTTTCGACTAACTTCTTCATTTACCGTCAAATAAGCTAATTCTTATAAGTAATGACAATTTCGTCCACTTTCCTCTCAGCAGTAGATCTTCGGACACAGAGGTAAATTCAAAGTCAATTCCCAAACACTTAACGCTTGAGGAACATTGATTTCGCGAGTTGTGAGGTGTTTACCACGAGTCAGCAGTGTGTATGCTAATTTTATCAATCAACACACAAGTTGCTGCCCGGAGCTCCGCCTCCTTTACGGGACGTGATTATGCGTCTCGCTGGGGTTAGCGGCACCATCATCTATCTGTCCTGCAGCTAACGCGGCAGATTCCTCCTTAAATATGAAGACGAATGCGGGAGGGACGCCCGCTTGTCCCGCTAACTTCCTGACAGCTGAGGAGGGGGAAAAACACCTCAACTTTCCCAGCCGAGCCCTGGGAGAGTCGGATCAACAATACGTTGCTAATGCTGCCTTGAATTGGGAATCCGCCGCTCTGACGGCTGCAGGACTCCGTGTGAAATGTGTGTGTGCAGATAAATTACACAGACGCAGAACTGACAGGAGGGGTCATGCTTAAAAGTTGAGAAGAAGCCTGAAATTAGTCGGTAGTCTCCACTTGGAAGAGAAAAAACTATTCATGACTACAGATTCTTTAGATTTTTAACAAGTATGAAAAATACATCATTATTACCATATGAACAAAAACAATAATTGTAACAATAATAACATTGTGGTTGTTAATCGATAGAATATAAAACCTCAAAAAAAATTGGCAATTTGATATTACATAAATGAACAATACTGTAAATTAAGTTAAGGGATTCTTAATGCTAATATTGGAGAAATGCTACACTCATATTACATTCATTATTTGTGTTGTAGTGTTGTATGGTGTCGTATGTCCTACAGTGCGTGGTGTGTGTGTGTGTGTGTGCCGCTCCTCACCTGCAGGGGGGATGATCCCAGCATGCATCAGTCCTCCGTGGGACAGCATGTGGTGAGCGCCGCCCTCCGTCACACTCTGGAGCCTCTTGGGCGGCCGTCCGGGCCTGGAGCTGTGGAGCAAACACAGGAAGTCTTCATCACTCCGCTCAGCCTTCGGCGTACCGCAGTGCCCGCCAGCAAGGCAGCGCCACTCCTCTGACCCCGGGCACATCTGCCCCCTGCTGGTACTAAAAAGGCCACAATGTGTGCCGCTAAATGTGTGTTTTGCACTGTTTACTGCAGCTTTGGACATAGCTTCACCCCCTCCAATACCTGGGTAGCTTGCAAATCTAGCTGTAGCCTCTGAGAAATAGCTGTCTAGCTGTTACAAAAGCTGTAGCTTCTCAGAGGTAGCGCAGTAGCTGTTGCAAAAGCGTACAGCTGCAACTCTCCGACATGTACCTTTGTACCCTCTACTAACTGACAATCTTGTAGATGTACCAAAAGTAGCTTAACAGTGTGTGCTAAACTACAAAGCTGTAACTTCCCCTCAAGGGGCATAGTAGCTCTCCAAAACGGAGCTCTGTAGCTTGGCCATCGCTACACGTAGCCAAAATGGCCACAAGTAGCTTAGTAGTGTTTGCTCAACTGCAAAGCTGTAACATCCCCATAAGGGGTGAGGTAGCTCTCCTAAATGGTAGCTCGGTAGCTTAGCCAACGCTACACACGCTTTGGCTACACTTAGCCAAGTGTAGATTTTAGTAGTGTTTGCTAAACAGCAGAGCTGTAACTTCCCCACAAGATGCAAGGTAGCTCTCCTGAATGGTAGCTGGCCACCTCGACACAGCTTTGGCTATACTTGGCCAAGGTTGCCACATGTAGCTTAGTAATGTTTGCTAAACTGCAAAGCTGTAACTTCCCCTCAAGTGACAAAGTAGCTCTCCTAAACGGTAGCTATATCTCAATTAAGCTACATGCCCACACCTTAGGTGAGGGCGAAAAGCTACAGTAGCTTTTTGCAAGGAAACAGTAGCTACGCGAGTAGAGCTGTGTGTGTGTGTGTGTGTGTGCGCGTATATGCGTGAGGCTTCCCTCTCCTGCTCCCCCTGCGTGTCACATGTTCATCCAATTAGGGCGACGACTGCGGACGCGGCGGCGAACAGCAGATTGGCACGCTTTGATTACGCCAGGCATGCTCAATCAATCCCGAGCGGGCGGGCGGACGAGCGAGCGAGTGAGCGAGCGGGCGGCTGTCAGCCATCACTTTGGCTCTGACTAAACGCTGTGAGTGTCCTGACAGAGAGATGACACGGCAGCCGTCAGGCTGAGGGACGAGCGCCGCGCCTCACCTCCGCCCAGAACGCCCGACCCACCGACCAGCGCCTGCGTGTGTGTGTGTGTTTGCGAGTGTGTGTGTGTGTCGGGAAGAAAAGGGCAGAGGAAGATGAAGGGAGAGGAAGGAAGGAGTGACAGAGATTACAGGAGGGAGAGACGAGTGGGTGTGAAGAGACGGAGAGGGAGGAAGGGAGAGATAGATCAGCAGCAGCTTCCTAGCGTGGGGTGTCTTTGAGCAGATTTTAATTAGAATCTAATCCAGCCGTCATTAAGGCTCCATAAACGAAGCTGTCAGTCAGGAGATTAATGGA
>OMPJ01040990.1:7500-10916 GCA_900312935.1 Carapus acus
AAGTTGAGATACACTCCCAACACACACACGCACACGCACACACACATTCATAGCCCTCCATGACTCCGTGTTTGACTTTGACAGTGAATTATGGTGCAGCAGTAGGACTCAGCTTTTGAGGGGTCCACCTTCCCACACACACACACAAGCACCCCTACACACACACATTGCCATCTCGCCTATCCCCGCGCTGACACACACACACATACACACACACACAGAGCCCAAGCTTTTGTTCCACTCTGTAGGCCGCTTTGTCTCATTCATCATTCATCATTTCGTTTAGTCTCATCGCCGCCATTGTTTGCACGCTACGTGCCCGACTCCCGTCGGCGCTTTCGAGGGCCTGTGCGCCACACACACACACACACACCACGCACACACACACACACACAGAGACACACAACAGGTCTAACCTTGGCAAATAAAAAAAAAAACAAGCGATAATTGCGTCCGGTGTCATTTTCCGCGGCGTCCCGTACGGCGGCGACGTGCAGCGAATGCTCAGCTTGTGTTACCGTTCCACGCAACACATCTAATCGATGAACGCACAAACCAACGTTAAAAAGTAACCCGAGACGCTGTCCCTCTCCCCGTTACACCCTGCATGTCACATGCAGGAGTTGGCATTTGCGCAAACTGTACACTCACTCGCACGCGCACGAACACACACACACACACACACGCGCACGCGCACACGCACACACGGCTTGACCCGAGCTGTTTGATGTGTGTGTCGCTCACAGAGAAACTGTTCCTTTGTGGGAGAGAGAGAAAAGGACGGAGGATCAGGTTGCCTCCTACACACCATGTTCTCTCTGTGGAACTAATGTCATTTAGCAGCAAAGCCTGCAAACACACAAGCGTGACCGTGTGTGTGTGTGTGTGTTGTGGGGGGGGGTGATAGGAAGAGGGCTCTGTGTGTATGTGTGTGTGTGTGTGTAACCTATACATGAATTATAACTGGGCTTTGACTGAGGGTGAAGTCAGCCCATCTTCATGGTTTGATGAGTCAGTGGTCAGTGTGTATGAGACTGTGTGTATCTGTGTGTGTGTGTGGAGACAAAGCGACGAACATGGACAAAGAAAGGGCAACTCAACAATCTCCTGCTATCCCGTTTCATTTTAATTAAAAATAAACAGCGAGCGGGCGAAGACAAAGTAGCGAGCAGCGCGAGTGGGCATAAAGCGTTTAGCTGGACGCAGACGCCGCCGCTGCCGCCGCTCTGCTCCTCAGCGTCGGTGTTGTGCTGGAAAATAATAAGTGATGGGCGTCTTAATCAGTAACACAAATGCTCAGCGAGGCCTGACGCTGTCGGAGAGCTGAAACACCATGTTTCCTGGAGGTGTGAAACTTTTCTCAGAGCTGTAATAGGCCACATTTACCCGAAAACACTCACTGACCACTGTCTGTACCTCACTGTCACTCTGCGTGTGCGTGTGTGTGTGTGTGTGTGTACGCGTGTGTGTACGTGTGTGACGGGGGTCCTGGCGGCTACCAGAGTTCAGCTGAAGCCTTTAGACAAGGAGCTATTTGAAGATCTCACACACGTGATGTTTTCAGATCTCATTAGTCGAATTCTGTCCAAGTGCCGTGTGGATAATTAGAGGTACTGTGGAGTTTGTGTGTGTGTGTGTGTGTGCGTGTGTGTGAGCGGCCCGGTTGTGTAATCGCATTCGCCTTGATGCCCGACACGCGGTAGAAATCCCACAGCAGCCAGAAGCAACATCTGGATGTCGTCTTGGAGGACGTCAAACGCTCAGACGCAGGTGCTAATCCCGGGCGTGCCGAGCGGGGAATCGATTCTCGCGGCAGTTTGTTTCTTTTCTTCCTCCACTAATTGCGTTCCGACTTTGGCGACCCGGTTTTAAAAATCACAACACGACTGCGAGGCACGCTTAGAACCGGGCTAAGCACCCCAAAGTCTTAAGCCCACACACAAGTTGCGTAAAGTAAGAGAGAGAGAGGGAAAAAAAAAAAAAAGATGTGTGTCTGTCTGTCTGTGCCTGTGCATCTCCTCCGTCTGCAGATGTAAATGGGATCTTTCACGCTCCGAGGAGGAAGGATTAACTATCAAACAACATCACTACCCAAAACTGTGGCTAATCCACGCTCCTCCGGGTTCGAACCCATGCTGCTGCTCAAATATGGGCCACCGCAGCCGGCCGGGGCGCCGGGAAGCCACAAATCCCGGCCAATTTAGCCCCTTTATCCCAACATTGGGGTGGCGTTTTGGCGTGATGACCCAAGTAGCTGGTCACCATCTGAGCTCTGCAAAACAGCTCATTTGCATAATCACATCATAAATACCCAGAATTCATTTAATCATCTCCTCTGTTCTGATGCTCACGGCTAAAGAGTGTTGATATGATAAGACAGCAAGTTATTAAGGAAGTAGGTAGAGCGAGGGGGAGAGAGAGAGAGAGAGAGAGAGGGAGGGACAAGAGGGGGGACAGGGAGAGATGGAGAGAGAGTGGAAGAGGGAGAGAGAGAGCGAGGGATCAGTGAGTGAGCTTGTCCTGATTTAAGCTGCCGCTTGGGGCCAAATGAAAATTAATTAATTTCTGTGAAGAATCAATTTCTCAGAATGACAGTGTCAGATACAATGTGTGTGTGTATGTGTGTGTGCATATGTGTGTGTGTGTGAGAGAGAGAGAGAAAGGGAGAGAGACAGAGTGAGAGAGTGAGCGAGTTCAAGATAGAGTGATCATAGCGCACGATAAGGCAACTTATAGCGGCAAACTTTCAAATAGTGTGTGTCTGAGTGTTTTTAGAAAGATTGCTGAAACTCATTATCGCCGGCGCCATCATCACGTCCTACATCGCCTGAAAACACAATTAGACCCAAAGACTGAGTCGTTTAGTGACACATAAAAAGGGTTAACTGGATCTCGGGCGAGTCACACACACTGGTTGACACCTCCACACCTGCTCACCACCGTAAATAACGCAATTATTTAGCATAATGTCAGACCAGACCACGGCCATAAATATGTAAATATAGCCGTGCTGTGCAGGGATGTGTGCAAACCTACAGACGCCAATTGGGTGTAATCTCGAAATTGTTAATAAAAGTAGGAATGTGTTCTCAGGCGGTGATATTTACTTTTTGTACATGAGGGAAAAAAAGCAACAGGGCCAAACTGGAGAGCCCAACAAAAACTGAAATAAGTGAAATAATCTATAATAAACAATGAAACTGGATTGCGTTAAGTCAGTATCAGGCAAACACACACCAAAACTGCAGCATCTGCACCACAACTCACAAAACAAGGCAAGAAACTCAGAAAGAAGCAACGGTGTGACGAGATATCTGCAGAATTTGGATCACTTCACCTCCACCTGCAGCTGCAGTAGCAGAGGAGACCCCCTGTGGAGCTGCGCAAGTGTGTGTGTGCGCTTGTGTCCTTGACTG
>OMPJ01041000.1:1653-25097 GCA_900312935.1 Carapus acus
GGTGTGACATGTTAGCCGCTGCATTGAAGAGCTAAAAAACAGACGCTGATAACCTCTTTGCCTGCCGTCCAGCTCCAGGGGTCAAAGGTCGCGGGGCTGCAGTGGCTCAGCTGACTGGCAGACTGACAGCGGGCGTGGTGGCACTGGATGCTGTACAGTAAAAGACCGTCTCCTGACTCCCTTTTAGACACGGGGACGTCCCTCCATCACTTTGATTCCCTTGCTCCTCTCTCCCTCTCTCCCCCTCTCTCACTCTTTCTCGATGAGCATCTGTGTGTGTGTGTCTCCAGTGTGGGTGTGTGTTCCGGGGGGTCATCAACCAACCTTATCGTAACCTAAGAGGTGGTCTCCGTCGAGACCACCAGGGGAGGAGCTGCCGTGTCCATCAAGTAGCCGCAGGAGAACGCAGGACCCTCGCTTTGAACACACACACACACACAAACACACACACACACACGCACACAAACAGAACACACATTGATTCCAAAGCGACTCTTCTGCCCCACCCAATTGATTCATTGCGCAAATTCCTGTCCGTCCATCTGTCCATCCATCCGTCCGTCCATCCGTTTGTCCATCTCCACATAAACACAACGCTAATTTCCACGAAGGGAGATTTTCAAAAACACACAGACGTATTTCTGGCGCGTCGCGCTCATGCGCAGGCGAAAAGGAACAACCGCCCAAATATCCCAATCGGTTATCGCGTGTGTGTGACATCTCCTTTTACGGTGTTTAGGTTTTGCGGCCCGTCGCTGCCGCGGCGTACTTGAGGTTATCAGCGGACGTAGTCTAAGCTTGGGAGTGTGTGACGTCTGCGCAGAAATGAATTTAACCTTTCCAAGGCCCCTTTTTTAGGGTCAGCCACAATGCCTTTCAAAATAAGATAACCGGCCCACCTGTAAACAGACGGCATGGATTTTAGAGACCTCATGCTGGCACACATTATTGTGTGTGTGTGTGAGTGCGTGCGTATGTGTGTGTGTGTTTGTGTGTGTGTCTCATTAAAACACACTGCTTTTTGTGAGAATACTACATTAAATACACACCAAAGCACCTGCAATCTCTGAACTCACACAGAAGCGCACCTCACTTTCTAAGAATTCCCCCTTTGCTACTCCTGCACCACAAATGTGTGTGTACACGCGTGTGTGTGTGTGTGTCTGATCTTACGGAGCACTCCCCTATAGAGAGGATTTGCCCTATCAAATAAGACTTTTGCAACAATATCAAACTGTCGGCTCTGCCCAACATATAACTTCTAATATCAGGGTTGAAAATGAGGTGATGTGAAGTAAATATACGAGCGTGAGGCTTGGACGATGCTGACTCGGAGGTGTGGATGGACTTATGTTGTCGTAGTCGGACTTTGTACCGTAGCACATCTTGAAAATATTATTCAGGCTCAAGCTATTGGAAATAAATGGCGAGAATTGTTTTGATTGAAGATAGAGATGCAGGTTGTGCGAGGCCAAGTCGGACGTTGGTCTGAGTCGTGCCGCGGATTATTCCACTTTGTTTCTGATTCTGATCCCAATCCTGAGGTTGTGATGATCTCGAGGGGTCCGACGGTACCCAGACAAGCCAGGGTCTCTGCCAACGCAAGCCCTCCTCCATGATCCCCCCCCCGCACTCCTTTGCTCTAGCCAGGGCGGGGAATGGGAGAGGGGCGGGGGCGTTGATGAGAGTCAAAGCAGGCCGGAGGAGGGACACACCGGCGCCATGGCGATCCCTAAGACAACTTATCTTCCCTCTCACAATGATAGCGCCTGTCAAAATAACTGCCAAGATACACAGCCGGCCAGGAACTGGTTAACTCAGCTCACTGACCAACGGGCGGGACAGACGTCTCCGTGTCTGTCTCTTGCCAAATTAGATCCACAAACACACTTTATCTCGCTGGCTGTCTTTCGCTCTTCTTACGCCATTTCTCTAGCTAACACACGCGTGTGCACGTACACAGTCAAGATGAAATTGAAAAGCCTTTCTGTACCACTGTAGGCCCTCATTTGACTTGTCCACCTGAGATTTTTGGAGGCCATGTTTGCTGCAAGTGGATGTTTACGTGACACTTACGTTGGTTCCTTCCGTTTCAGTAATTATCCCACCAAAACAAAAGATTAGCAATTCTCACCACGGGTGTGTACATAAGTGTGCAATTGACACGAATACGGAAATTCATCCTTTCCATCCTCACCCTGAGTGCGATAAATGGCCTCGCTGAGCTGTTTACAATGTACTGTTCGACACCGTCCTCTAGCGGCGGACACCATAAACAACAGGCCTTATAATCCTCAATCCACCTCATCTGCTCCGTCGATTGACCGAGAATCGACCGGAGGTCGCATCTGCGCATAAGCGCCACCATGGGGCGCAAAAACATCGGCATGGTTCACTTCGTTTACGTCATACGAGCATGTCGGAGCACACATATTGCGAACCAATAATGTCTCTAAACATCGCCTAGACTTGCTTAAGGGGCCTTAAACACAACCGAAATTACGTTTAGTATGTCAGTCGCAAACCAAGATTTCGCGACGATTTCGCGATTGTCGTGAAACGCGTTGGACGCTAGGGGGCGCGCTAAAGGGACACTTCATTTTGACCGCGGTAGCTGGATAAGGATGCACGCAAGGTATGTCTGTGCTCGAGCTAACCTGTTTTCAGCGTGGAATTCGACGTGAATAGATAACGCCTCACCCACGGTGCACGTCTAATTGTTGACTCTAGTAGCACAAAACCGAAGTAGCAATAATTAAAAACGCGCTAGCGAACTGTAGCGCAGGAAATATTTGTAGCATCACCGTCGCCAGGTTGCCATTGTCTTGTAAACAAAGTGGCCGGATAGCATCGCTAGCTTGTAGCTGCAGAAGCTGGTCAGTGGCTCGGTGGACTTGGTGACGAGAGTTGGCTTCTAAAGGGAAGGACGGTTTTGGTAGCAAAACAGGTTGTGTGTGTTTGTCCAGTGTATGTGTGCGTGTGTGTGTGAGTGAGAGAGCGAGAGTGTGTATGTGAGTGAGTGTGTGTGGGGATTTGAGGCTGTAAAGCCGTTAAGTGCAGGTTGGAAAACGCTGTTTCATGCCGCATAGCGTTACATTAATGTCGTCCACATTTGCATATTTCGGCTAAATTTCTCCACTGCTACGCGTCTGACGACTGAATGCATGGTTTAAATACTGCTTTGCTGCCCATGCCGAGCTGCAGCTAAGCTGTTTACATCGCATACACCGCCCAACTGATCGCTAATGCGAAGCGGTGACACTTGAATACGTCTTCTCTTGAACGAAATACTACGTTTGTCACCCGTGACATCTGCGTGTTTTGTTTTTGGGCAGTGCGTCGTCATTTTTAGCTTCATGCCCCCGAATGCCATCATTGCCTCAGTCTTCCAACCCTCCACTGATCGATGACTTGACCAACAGTTGCGTTGTGGCTATTTGTTAATCGATGGTGCGTTTGAGGACGCTAATCTATCACTTCTCCCGTCCTTACAGGATCAGGAAAAAGCCTGTGAGCACAGAGAGAGAAGTGGTCATCACTTAGTGCCGCTGTCTGCTGGCTTGGACGTACTGAAAAGGGTGTGTGTGTGCGTGAGAGAGAGAGTGTGTGTGTGATTGTAAGTGTGTGTGTGTGTGTGTGGGAGGGGGGCTGCATTGTGTGTGCAGACTGCATGCAGATTTAGCATCCTGGGCTCATGGAAAAGAGAGAGAGGAAGCCGGGGTACTTTGCCAGGTAAGGCACTGTGAGTGTGTGTGTGTGTGTGTGCGCATATGTGCTTGTGTGGGGAGGGGGGAGGAGCGTGTGTGCTGGAAATATTATTTTTTGTGCTGTGGGGTCATCGCTTTGCACTGTGATGTATTCAGATGTTGATCACCGGGGTTTGTTGTCTCTCTGTCATCGACTGATGTCATAACTTGGGACATTCTCGCCTTGTTGCCGTCCACCCAATCTTAGCGATTGTCTTCTTGCCCTGGCCGTGCAGGTGTCGCAGTCGTACGTTATATTCTCATGTGAACTTCCAGGGCGGGGCGTGGCCGGCCGGATTCCTCTCCACCGGAGCTGCCAGCTTTTCCCCAAGTGGCATTCATTCGGCAATAATCACACGGTTTCCCCATCCCCGAAGCGTTACTGCGACGGTTATCTCCTCCGGGGGCCCCACCCGCCGTCGCCGCCCGGCCGTTTGATGGAGCCACACATGTCAGCGCTTGCACGAGTGTTGGCTTTCAAATCGGATTTCGGCAGCGTAGTGAAACACGATAGCGGGACTTGTGCGGAAAGAGCCTCCTCGGCTCCACCGTGCAGACCGGGGACGGGACAAAGGGCCGCGGCTCTCTCTCATCCTCTCCCTCCTCTTCTCGCCCTACACCTGAGAGCCGCCGCTTCATTATTCATGATTCCTGGTTGGCGTTCATCGAAATTTGAAGAAGCAACAGTGAAAGTTGCTGCATCCACCAGGAAACGAGTCTCCTCGGGCCGGGGGGGGTTTAATGAGATCCAGAGAGCAAACGGGGTGAAGCTGTGGAAAACACCAGAGCAGAAGCAGATTGTTTACAGCTGCCGCGGTCTCCAGCGGTGTCCAACACTCCTATTGTAGACCCTGTCCCGTCCTTGAGCCTACGTGTTTTTGGGTCCTTGGGCTGATTTCGCCACTCGTTCCCGCACTACGCAAGAACTTCGCACCTCCTCCCACGTGACAAACTGTTGCACTTCTCAAATGGACACTTTCTGGCTCTCTGTGTGGCCTTGGCGTTGACATCAACCTGCGGGTCGAATGCCAGTTTACCAGGCGAAGTTGAGCTGATGTTTCCAAACTTTGTTTTTGTTTGTTTTGTTTTTCACTAATGATTTCCAGACTCCAGCTTGCCCGCCTTTACTCTACGCTAACTTCTACTAGAGCACTAGTATCACTGGTAATTCTGCTTTTTCAAACCGCGCGTGCTGTCGACTTCGCGCCACAGTTCTCTCACCAACATTACAGGAAGTCAAACAGGCCTTATCTCCGTCCATACAGCTTTCTGCTGAGGTGCGCGTGACCCACGACGCTGCCCGAAGCTGCATTGTCCCCGCGTCCCGGACAAATAGGTGCAAAGGTCATCTCTGCGCGGAACGTACTGAATCGTCACACTGGCGCTGAACTGCCCGCTGAGCCCCCCTGGCAGCCGTTTGTTGTTCTTTCTTTTGTCGTCGTCGGCTCCGATTCGGGAGCCAGCTGGCTTCAGAGCGAAAGAGCCGGCGCCGCGTATCTGCCTCAGAATGCCGCCGCAGATTCCTGAGGTCGGCAGCAGATGTGCGGCAGGAGTGACCCCCAAGGCGGTGGGAGAGGCCCCGGCCGCCTGGACCGTCTGCTGCCTTATTGACCCGCTCGTCCCACTGCATTAAGCCGCTCGGGCCGCTCAGACTCCCTCCTCTGAATTCCACTTTATTGCTCTCGCCGCTCTGAGAGCACCATTGAAGCGGCCATCGCTAAATCAATTCCAGCTCTATCTCGTCTCACACACTCATGGGCACACGCACACACACACGCTAAGGAGAGCCAAGCCGTGATTCAGCTGAGTGGCCCGTGCTGTTACATCACCATGCCACTCTCAATTGTCAATCATTAATCAAGAGAACTCTAAAGTTGTGCTGGCAAAGAATAGAAATGTGAAAATGGCGGCAGAGTGAGACAGAGAGTCGCAACCAAGAGACAAGAACTCTTATAAATGGATCTGTCAATGCCCCCACTGGTGGTGGACCGGTTTGCGGGTGTGTCCTCCCCGCTGAAGTCGAGCGAAACATGTCTGCTTTGCTCGTCGCCCCCCCACGCAGGCTGAAGAGGAGGCGGCAGCTAAAGCAGAGCCAGTCGGAGAAGAATGCCAGCGAGCAGATCCCGGCCAACGCGCCGCTGAAGTCGCCCCTCATCTCCTGTCCAGACGTTCCCAATGCCGTCGACCTCAAGGTGGCCTCACAGGGCGATGCGCACGCAGCGGCTGACACGCCCCCTGCTGGCTCGGGTGAGAACTGCCACCCCCTCTTTGTTTTGTTGTTGTTGATCATCGTTGTGCAAATGCTGTTTTTTGCAGAGGGGAACGATCAATGTTCAGAATTGGTCTGGAGGCGAAGGAGTGTGTGTGAGGCTGTTTGCAAGGAACCAAGAATAGATGGCAGAATGGGAAAGTCAACCCAGAGAGAGGGGTGAAAATTGCCTTGTAGATTATGTGGAATTGATTAAACGGTGCTTCAGAAAGCTGAGTCACGTCAGGTTTTTAAGTTATTCAGATGTTGGGTCCCGGTGTGTGAGCGCGGATGCAGAGAACACGCAGTGGTGAATATTTCGGAAAGTATCCGGTGAAAGTCTTTGTCTGACTCAGACTTGTCACGTTGACGTCCAGCCCGAGAAGGAAGATTTCTTCCCCCCCTTCCCTTCCTTTCGCGATGTCTTCTTTCTTTTTCCTGTGCAGTTTTAAACAGGATGTTGCATAACGTGCCCCTGTCCTGTCGCACAGATTGCTGATGGTGATGATTTCAAGGATGTAGCATAGATACAGCGCCGAAACCGCAAAGCTTTTTGACATTTGGGAGGATATATCGGGACCGGCGGGACGGAATCATTTCCTCCGGACGGTCTCATTTCAGATAGAAACAGGGCGTGTAGATTTGCATAATAGCCTCTTTATCATCAGCCTCATACTGGCCGTGTTGTAGCTCCTCACTTTGCCAGGCAGCTGTGTTTACACACAGACACAACAAGCTCTGTGTCCGCGTAAACCCCATTGTTGCCCGGTAGCTGTAGCCGTCATGGCCGCCGGCACTGGTAGGACGCTATCGCAGCTTCGCTCGTCTGAAAGTGATCGGTCACGCAAGAGAGGGAGGAGTACCAGGTCCGGACGTGCGGTGGGGACGGAGTCAGGCGGTCTGCCGCTTAGTCACGCCCTCGTGTTTTCCGCCGCAGCAAGCGAGGGAGTGAGCGAGTGAAGGAGTGAGAGAGCGAATGCCCTAATGCCTCCCGTGTTCTCGGAGAGAGGAAAGTGCTGACTGCAGGCCTTTATGACTGAAAGGGTCAGTGTGAGTGCGTGTGTGTCCAGGACAGCGTGTTTATTTACCGTCAGAGTTCAAGCCGAGGCTCTCAGGGTGGCTCCAGCGCCTCCATTACGTGTTGTACCTTTTAAGTCATGTGATCGAAAGTCCATCAGCAGCGCATCGTCCCTTAACGTAGCGCCGCTGCGCCTGTCCCGCAGACGACGGCCGCAAAAGCAGCGTCCAGGCCAAGAGGGAGAAGAAGAGGCCGCCAGGGACGGTAGAGTTCACGGTGAGAGGCGCCACGCTGGCCTTGCAGGGGTGGGAGAAGGCCGTGACTCGGCGGAAAAGTGGCGGCCATCTTGGGGGAAAAGGTAAATAAACACGGGTCCTGCGTTTGCAGGTGGGACCGAATGATTCGCTCAACAGCATCGCGCTCAAGTTCAACATCACCCCCAACAAGCTAGTCCAACTCAACAAGCTGTTCTCCCGCAGCGTGTACCCTGGTCAGGTGAGAGGATACGCACACAAGCGCGCACACACACTCTCACTCCCACTTTGTGTCCCTCTGAACGCCTGTCCAACTTCCCTTCTCCACCCACAGAAGCTGTTTGTGCCCGACATCAGCCAATCAGATGTGGAGAATTCATCCGACCCCGCCCTCACCAACGGACGTCCTGAGAAGGAGTCGCAGGTTAGCGAAACGAGATAGCGCAACATCACAATCTTGTCGTGATAATCACACTTTTCGGTTTATCGCTTTTATACTTATCGCTCATCTACTTTGAGAGACACTGTACTGCAGGTTCTAGAGGCAGATAAACGGGATCAGATAGAGGATGCAGAGTGGAGGAAAGGTTTTATTATCATGATTCTTATGGTGCCCAAAATCCAAAATAGCACCTTAATTCGATTGCAGTTCCCAATGTGATTTCATACCACACTGAGACCTACGACGATGCTCCCGATGTGCTTATCGTTTGAAAACAAAGACTTATAAGAGTGTCGGTCACCATCGATTTGTTCCGATTGCATCCGGTTGCGTTCTGGACGACACGCTCCGGCCTCCCCCGCCGTAATTCACTTAAGCGGCCAGCAGAGGGATAAAGTTCCTCCCCGGATGCTGCGTCGGTTTGATAAGCGGTGTCGCCTTTCCGGTCCTCCTGCCGTCCGGCGGCACACCGGAGCCAAGCGGTCTGCATTCGTGCCTTCATTGACTCGGTTCCGCCCCCTGCAGGATGGCCTCGGGAACTGCAGGTCGGCCATACGACGGCAGCTGTCGCCGGATTCGGAGGACGAGAGCCCGGCGACGGTCAGGTTCATCAAGATGAGCTGCAAGTACTTCACCGACGGAATGGTGAGCAGAAGGAGACAGAGGTTTGGGACCATCTGGACACTGTTTGTGACGCGTGTGTCCCCGCAGGGCGTGGTGGGAGGAGTCCTGATTGTGACCCCCAACAACCTCATGTTCGACCCCCACAAGTCGGACCCCCTGGTGATCGAGCACGGCTGCGAGGAGTACGGCCTGATCTGCCCCATGGAGGAGGTCGTGTCCGTGGCGCTCTACGACGACGTGTCCCGCATGAGGCTGAAGGACGCGCTGCCGTCGTAAGGGCCCCCGCCGCTCCTCCTCGTCCCTCCCTGGCGGGCTGTCCTCCCCGTCCTCGCATCGCCACCCTCCACAAAGTTCTTCGTCCCTCATGCTTCTTCTGGCTACGTCCCCCCCCGCATTTCGTTGGCCTTTTTTTTCAGTTTGCTCCCCGCCCATTCATAATTTTGTGTTGCACCTTTTCTTTTTCTTTGTCCTTTGTCCCCCGTTCCTTTACCCATCGCTCCCCCCAACCTGTCGTCCCCCACCTGGCCGGCCGGCCGCTCAGCGATCTACCCCAGGATCTGTGTCCCGTATACAGGCCGGGCGAGTGGGAGCAGCTGCCGTCCGAGCGGGACCTCAACCCCTTCAGCCGCTACGAGGCCCAGGGGCCCAAGGGGCCCATCGTCTTGGACGACATCGACTCGACCCTGTCCGAAACCGGTATGGTATATTCTCGAAGTTGGACCTCCATAAATGAGGTCTTGAGGTGTAGGTGGATCCGCTTTGAGGTAATGGGGCGGACATCAACCCCCATTGTTTCTGACAGAAGGCGAGCTAATGGAAAAGTCGCCATCTGATGAGGGATTTACCGAGCTGGAGGCCACGGTGACGGGGAGCAGCGAAGAGGCCGGGGGAGGGTCGTCCAAGACCCGCGGCGTGGACGCCGAGGATCAGACGATCAAGCCGGAGGTCTCTGCCGGGAAAGGGAAGCTGGAGGAGGAGGACGAGGACGACGACGAGGGGCTGGCGCGGAACAGCTCCATCGAGGACGGCGAGTCCATACAGTCCTCCTCCGAAACGGACAAGCAGGGAGCGCCGCGGGGCACGCCGGGGAGCCGGGAGGAGGTGCACGCCAAGACGGAGGAGCCGAGGGGCGGAGCCGCGGAGGAGGACGGGCTCAGCGAGGAGGAGAGGCGGAAGAAAAGCTACGAGGCGGAGGTGAAGTCGTGGCTGCTGGAGAGGATGCAGGCCCCCATCCAGGGTAAGGAGCTCCCTTAGCCCCCCTGCGGGCAGCCAAAACCAGGAGAAGTCATCGTTGTTTTTGCCTCCACATGAGCAGATTTGTTGCTGACGTCGGAGGAGCGGAGCAAGAACCCGCCCATGTTCCTCTGCTTCAAGGTGGGGAAGCCCATGAGGAGCTCCTTCGCCATCGGGCCCAACCCAGGCCCCGCCCACTCCCGCGGCAGCCGGGGGAAGCAGCCGGAGTACTGGTTCGCCGTGCCGCAGGAAAGGTGAGGCGCTGAGAGTGTGTGTGTGTGAGAGCCCGGCGGCCGAGTCCAGCACACACCGACTCTTGCGTGTATGTGTGTGTGTGTGTGTGTGTGTTTTCAGGGTGGACCATCTGTACTCCTTCTTCGTCCAATGGTCCCCAGACGTCTACGGGAAGGAGGCGAGGGAGCAGGGCTTCGTGGTGGTGGACAAGGACGAGCTGGACGTGATCGACAACTTCTTCAGCGAGCCAGCGTCGTGCAGCTGGGAGGTGAGACATGCAGAGACACACACACACACACGTGCGCACACACACATACTTTTCTTTAAATGGGTGTGTTTTCTCCCAGATCATCACTCTAGACGAGGCCAAGCGCAGGCAGAGTTTCGGCAGCTGCGAGGACGACGTGGCGGCCGACGCTCTGCCGCTGCTCAGCGACGCCAGCGCCCTGCTGCAGGACACGCACGTGGAGAAGGTAAGTCCACACACACACGCCCTGGCGAGGTGGTCCAGGTGACTGACCCAGGTTTCTCCGCGGTTCCAGCTGGCCTGCCGCCTGCCAGCCCGCGTGCAGGGTTACCCCTGGAGACTGGCCTACAGCACCGTCCACCACGGGACCAGCCTCAAGACGCTCTACAGGAACCTGCTGGAGGTGGACAGTCCCGTCCTCCTGGTCGTCAAAGACATGGAGAACCAGGTAGCTGCATGTTTACACACGAGAACAGACGCGTTCGAAGACAAAACAGAATTTTTTCTTCATAATGGGTCAAAAAGTGCTATGGAGCCCAGTCTTGCTGTGCGTTAGAACTGTTACCATAGTTACCTGTCTCTCCCGTCCTGTGAATAGGAGTAGGCCTTGCCAAAGAACAGGCAGAGACCATGTCTGTGTCCATTGGACCTGGTCCTGGTTCTGTGTTCTCTGTCCTCGGCCCAGCAGAACATCTGATGGGTCTCTGATCCTTCCTTGTAGATATTCGGGGCCTTTTCCACGCACCCCTTCCGAGTGAGCGAACATTTCTACGGCACGGGCGAGACGTTCCTGTACAGCTTCTGTCCTGAAATAAAGGTACGATCCCGGCGCAGTTTGACCCCACACCCTGTTGGTCGGTCTCAGTATTGCAGTGTAAATGTCAAAATACTTTTTTCAGATTTACCGCTGGACAGGCGAGAACTCGTACTTCGTCAAAGGCAATACCGATTCCCTGCAGATGGGAGGAGGAAGGTTTGTTTTAGGCTCAAGCTCCTTTTCATAGTGTGTTTTTGATATCATAAAACTTTATGCCACTCTTTCTCTCTCTCCATCTCTCCCTCTCTCCAGTGGTCAGCTGGGCCTATGGCTGGATGCCGAGCTGTACCGAGGCACCACCAACAAATGCGCCACCTTCAACAACCAGCCGCTCTCCTCCCAGCAGGACTTCAACATCCACAGCCTGGAGGTGTGGAGCTTCGACTAACCCCCGCCTCCTTCCAGGCGCTTTAACGTTCCTCCTCCTCCTCCTACGTCGCCACCGCCAACAACACCGCCGTCAACCCATCAAAAATGGCCGAACACGCACCGCTTGGAACGCCTGCCTTCAGTGAACAAGGGTCTGAGTAGCACGGCAGGAGTTGATGGAGATGTCGGGTCCCGCTTGACGATAAGTGATTTTTGTTAAGTAGGCGGGCGAAAGGGCGACCGCTGTCTCTCGCTCTCAGATCGTCCACTGCCTTAGACGTCCCACATTGCCTGCTGCTGTCCCAGCATGCAGACAGACGTGCCGCCGCACACGTCCGTCCCAGGGAAAGAAGAAATGACACCCCGCGACACTAAAGGGAATTTGTACAATAACGATGCGTTGTACAGTAATGATGAATGTGGAGTTTTTCCTGACGATAAATGAGAGATCAGATTTTTCTTTCTTTTTTTGTTTTGTTTTGTTTTTTTGAGTAGGGACATTTTTAAGAGCGTACGGCAGGACGCACGAGGGAAAACGTCTGAGGAGCTTTGGTCCAATAAACCTTAACGTTAACTGCAGGACGTGCGGTAATTGTTTACAATGTGAAGTGATGAACTTCCTCTGAAGGTGAATGTTTACTCGACATAATCGGCATTTCGTTGTTCATCCTTTCATCCCAAAAAAGTCGAAAAGCGATGCTTCGCATTGACCAAATACACTATTTTGTCGTCCTCTCGCTTGTGAGCGCTGTCATATTTTAGATATTTTAGAGTTTTATTTTTTACATTTTATTTTTTCATTCAAATTTTTTTACAATGGGTGTTTTTTTCCTTTTTTTACGATGTTTGTATTGATGCGCCGTGCTGTACATTTCTATTTTTGTTCCTTTTTTTTGGATTTCACTCGATCGCCGACGAAACGGCGACTCGAGAGCTGCCTTATTTGATCTCAATTGATTCAGTCTTTTGTGTCATCGTCGCCGTTCGGATCGTTACAAACAGTGTTACTTCAAAATTGTTACTTTGCACTACGCGACCAATCGACAGCCTTTTTCCGCATTATGGCCCTGATTTACCGTAAAAAGAATTTCTTGCGTGTAAAATAATTACAGAATAATATTCAATCACCACTACGAAGACAGAATTGGGCTGTCCAATCATTGAGCTGTGAGTGGAAGAAAGGGAAGTTGAATTATTATTATTACTGTTATTATTGCACTCTGATGGACCACTAACTAAAGAAAAATTCTACTAACACAGAAAATAAATGTTCCTTGACACTACGTCCTGTGTTCTATTCAGCAGGGACCGTACACAGGCTTGTAGTTCACGACGTGCAATACTGTTGCTCCGTCCGCCCGCGACATCGATGCCAGTTATTGCCCCGTGTGAAAACTCGCTTTGTTGTCCTCACTGTGCAGTGTTGTAACTGTGAATGCTCCGCAAGTATTATTTCTTGTGAATCCCAAACTTGCTTTGTTCTATGATATCACCGAGGATCTATTTATTGTGTCATTGCACCTATTGTATATTTACACTTAAATAAATGTTAAGTATAGGATGGATGAAACTTGTCGGCCTCACCCTCGTTTTTTCACTGTCTGAGTAGTGTGAAAAATGAAAAATGTAAATATGTTAGAAGAAGTTTTGAGACTTTGTGCGCCTAGTTGGTATTCTAAATACCTGTCTTGGATTATTTTTAAATCTATACGTATCCCCTCACAGATCTATAGAGTCTGACTGTTAGTTTGCGTGTTCGTCATCTCTCTCCTATCACTCTTTGGAGGGGGTAGGAAGGGAACGAAACAATAGGAGAATGGCGGGCAGTCCTCTCGTCAATATACGATCTTTCTGCACTCGATGTAATATACCGGTAATTCGGAGGTAGCTGCCAAAAAGGCAGTTTTTAAACAGACGAGTTGTGGGGGAAATGTCTTGTTGTACGCCAATTATCAATAAACGATTTAAGGATGGCTGTATTTTTTGTGAGATCGCAAACAATCTCGACGACAACACGGAAATCATAAGCAAGGTAAGTGGCTCCTCGTCTAACTCGGAACTGAAAGTCGACAGCTAAACAAGTCGTCGTTCTGCGCTTTGAACCGTCACGAAGACGTTCAGTTTTCTAAATATGGCGAAAAAGACGAATGTTTTGTCGGCGACTTGTCTTGTTATCGATACCCATTCATCATTATAGATTACCGCGATGACTTCCAGGCTTCGTCGGTTTTCCCACAATGCCCCGCGCTTGTTTCCCGTAACTCAGAGCTATAGTAACTGTAATTGATGATAAAATAATAAATGTTATAAAAGAAGACTGCTATTATTAAACAACAGGTTGATACGATTCAAAACTTCAGAAATAAAAAAAAATCTTAAAATAACTTGCTTAGTCTGTTCATCCGCTGGTGTATTTATTTATTAGTGATGTTCCTGGATTTAAAATTGATATCACCGAACTCATCCTGATCTCTTAATTTGACAAGTGATGAGACCCATTTAGTCAGCGAGGGCATGAAATCGGGACGTGGCGTCGACGAGATTCTGGGCGTTGCATTTATTGTACGCACCAACTTCAAGTGTGTGTTCATGTTGACTGGAAACGTAACATACTTCCCTATTGGAAAGTCCAAAGGTGTAAATTACATGACTAAACAACCACATGGGTGCAGAGAGGAGGACCTTGTTTGTCGTTTGACTTCCTTTATTGTGTCTCTCCCCCCACCTCCAACAGACTAAAGAGCTTGTATGTTTTAAAGACATTTGCCCCGCTGCTCCCCATCACTACCTGATCGTCCCTGTCCAACATGTGGACAACATACACTCAATCAGAAGGACAGACGTTGGCATCGGTAAGCTAGGGATTGTAAAACCACTACTTAAACATAACTGAGATTTCAATGTGTTTACAGTTTTGTTTTTTCTGCTTTTATTCCATTTACTTTTGTGTTTGTGCAGTAAAACGGATGATGGTGATGGCTAGAACTGTACTGAAAGACAAAGGGATTGTTGATATGAATGACATAAGGTACTCTAAAAGTTACAAAGTCATTTTTACTCCTTCAACACAACGTTTTATACAACAAAATGCAGATTTCTTCTTCTGCTGTCTCTCTCCATAGGATGGGTTTCCACCAGCCCCCATACACCTCAGTGGAACACTTACACCTTCATGTTCTCGCTCCCGCCAGCAAGATCTTCAAGTACATGTTGTATAAATTCAAACCTGGGACATACAGATTTCTAAGCGTGAGCTCTTTTTTCTTTTACCTAGTGTCATTTGCGTTTGCTCCTCTCTCTGTTCACTCTGAACTAAGTATCCAAATTCCCTTTACAGCTGTGCCAGTCCCAAGAGGTCCCACGTTCCGTTTCTGACTGTGATTATGATTCCGATCCTGATTCAGGTTGGATCACACAATGCTACAGTGACTTTTCTCGTGTTCTCTTAGCTTGGATGAATGACGAGCAGAAACAAAAGCCTCAGACGTAGAGTGACGCCTAGAGAACCTGAAAACCTGTTTGTAATATATAGGAGTGAGTGTTTGATCAATATATGACTATATTCAGATAATTTAAGAATATTGATATAGACCTAACAGTGCACACACAAAACCGTTCCACTGTGTTAATGTATTTTTATATCTTAAATAAATATTTCTGTGACTGAAAATGCAACTTTGCCAGATTTGTGTCCCATAAGCAGACCAGACAACAGACATCTTGATGACTATTAGCAGCAGAGGCAATGGTATGTAAATATAGATATAATACCATAGTTACACAATATACTAACTATTAGCACACAAATAGAAATTATTTCATCACGATATTCTTCTAGTTAGCGATAACACCCGAACTTGACACTCAATTTGAACCTGAGGAAGAATTTCCTATGGTCCGTGAACACGCTAAACCACTGAAGCGACTCTGTGCTCGATTGGTCACCCTGCTGGGGAGCAAACACACCCACACCCTGTCAGACTGCCTCAACTCGGGCGAAAACACCGGGAAACACACATGGAGGCTCCGGCCGTGTCGGGCGAAGAGTGTGACTTCTGTCAGATCGTCCGCAACCCCACCGACACACACATTCTGCTCAGCGTAAGAACTGCCTGACTTTTCGCAGCCTTTTCCAACTTCTCTCAATCTGACTCCAGATGTGTGTGTCGGTGTGTATGTTCCCAGGACGATGACCTGCTCTGCTTTCGGGACACTTCACCCGGGGCGCCTCATCACTACCTCATCATCCCCAAGAAACATCTGCACAGCTGTAAGAGTCTCCAAAAGGACCACATCGATCTGGGTGAGGTACCGTTGAGGGTGTGTGTGTGTGTGTGTGTGTTCCCACTTTTTTGAGATTTTTTTCAGGAACTGCACATTTTCATATTGTAAAAAAATAAACGGCACACCACCAAAAATGTTACAAAATGACAAAATATAGTCTAATGATAATTCTTTAATAATAGTTATGTATTTACAATATCTGCTCTAAATGATTTATACCCACTTGGTGTGAAAATTGGGTTCCATTCAGATAAATCCAAAACAAATACGCTGTCAGGAATTAAATACAAAAATTTATTAATTGTTAATTCCAATTTTCAAAGTTAAAAGCAAATATAAGATAAAGCACAACAGTTATTAGCGATCAACAACCTAGTCTTAGTCCGTTACTCGGAGATCGATTGCTCTGGTCTTTACCTGCATACTGTCCTGTGCCGTAAACATTGCTAACGAGGAAACACCACTATTATCACTCTCGTGATTCACTTTATTGCCCCACATACGCTTATCAATGGCACTTGATTTGCAGAAAATGATTCGTTAATGTTAAAAATAATAACAAAAATCATTTTAACAGTGATTGTGAAAAATTGCAGGATTTCCCATGGCAGACCTGGTAAACAATCGCTGGTGTTGATGGTCTCTGGTTAGATTTCAGGCTCCCTCTGGGATGATGCTGAAGTGCCTCCTAGCAAGGCTCCACATTATTGCTTAGATAGGCGATTGCTGCTCGAATAACAACGCTGAGTGACACGCAGAGGATCTGTTTCTAATAGGATTCATAAAGTATATTTTTAAAGAGACAACCAGAATGTCACGTGATCTGGTGATCACATTATTCTGATTGGATTATCAGCCCAATGAGGTCAGCGTGATCACAATCAGTTTATTGATCTTCTCGTTTCAGTGGAGCAGATGAAGGCGATGGGACGGAGGATACTGGAGCAGAGCAAAGTGGGCGACATGGAGGATGCCAGGTAGGTCAGAGCAGGGTCAGAGGTTTGACCTCACCCAGCAGTTCAACAAGTACCTGAGATTCCACACGTGTGACACAACCCTGTCGTGTTTGTGTGCAGGTTGGGTTTTCACGTCCCTCCGTTCATATCTGTGCCGCACCTGCACCTCCACGCTCTGGCTCCCACCAGCCAGATGAGCTTCAAGTCGCTGCTCCGCTTCGGGCCGCAGTCCCACTGGTTCATCACGGTGAGATCAAGCTTTGATTAGATTATTTACAATCACCACCCAGTGCTATAGTTCGCCACTGCAGCATCCGCTATATTTTATCAAACATCGTAATTTGTTGGAGTAAATCAAAACAACATGGCGGTTGTTGTGCTATGTTGCAGGTGGACAAAGTGCTCACCCAACTGAGGACGCACGGAAAAGTCAAATAAGTAACGCAGAGGTGTGCTTGGACTCTTGAGTGTGTCCCGTCCATGGGATTTGCACATGATCCTGTGCACACGTCCAAGGTTCACGCTCCTGATGCACTATTCTAACTTATTGACGACCTCAGCTATTGTGTAGTGGCCCTGTGTTGTGACACACAGCATTGTTTGCTAATTCAACACACCACCCATTAGCCATTAGAACTTTTTTATTCATGACATATCCATTATGTATTAAGTGAAGGACAAGTGCAATATAAAAATAAACTCCACATACCAGTAACCATTACTGTGTGTGTGTGTGTACATATGAACTGGTGTGTACTAAACATTTTCTCGCTATATCCGTCCACTGAAATGACAGAAAATAGGATGCAGGCTTACACAAACAAAAAGGTTCCATCATCAGTTATGACAAAAACAAATAAGTTTGATTTTCCACATAATTGAGCTCCAGGCCCATGAGGACACAGTGGCCCTGAATCGCTCACATTTCTATACTGTACATATATGTAAAAATAATTCAAACCCCGGCGCACATGATGACACTCGATGTGGACATTTCTACCTCCGAACCACATTTTTAGTTTATTATCAACTCTCAAAAGAATCGACAATGTCCCTGCTTTGAGGATATGCAGTGTTTTCCACAACGAGGAGTGAATCCCCTGAGGTAAGCGCCCACACTGCAGGAACTCCTTAGTTTTCGTGATGGTTTCCTCCGCTCTCGTTCACCCTTGTGCCTTGTCTTCACCAGCAGGGGACGTAGATGAGCAGGGTGACCGGCAATCGGGTGCGAACAAGCTTTCGTCGTCGTCTTGAAGACGCCTCCCTGCTTCATCATCGCCTTATAAGGGAAAGAGGACAGGGAAATGGGAGGATTGACGCATCAGTCAAAGGTACTTGATGATATTTAGAATAAATGCGAGTATTGGGGTTACTTTTGGCCTAACAGGTGTATGAATTCTGATCTGACTGTACAGACTCCGACTGTATTGTCGAGATCCGCACTGGGATCAACAGGCCCCAAAGCTGAGTGGAGATTCCAGATTCCAGATTTTTTTATTGTGTCCAGCAGTTTGAACGTCGCCTTAGTGTGTGAGTGGAAGGGTGAAAGTTACTGCGGGTAAATATGTACCACAACATCTAATGAGAGAAAGCATGGTGGGGGTTACCGGTGTTCCTCGGGTTTGGCGTGTCACTGTTCCTTTTTTCGGGCTCAGATGGCAGGCAGGAGTATGGCCTCCCCGTAGTCTGATTCAAAACAAGATAAAGTTCAGGAGTATGCAGTGTGTCACTCATCAAAATGAGAATGGAGAGTGAGGAACGAAAGAATTATCTAATTATCTCTCACCGTCTCTCTTCACCGGGTGGATGTCACCTAGCTTCCGCTCTTGCTTGGCTAACTCCTCCAGCTCGGCCTGCTCCCGCTCTTTCTCTTCTTGCTGCCTTTGCTCCTCCAGTTCCCGCTCGATGACCCTCTGGCGGACAGATTCCATCGTCTCGGCCGGAATCTGGTCGGGCATGGACTCCAGGTACGTCAACACAAACCTGTCGGTGTCGGTCAACAGGAACCTGTAGCCGAAAACTAAGCAGAGGAGAAAAAAGGGAAGTGAGGAGGGCAGGGTTGTACTGGGTTTCTGTATCATACTTAAGACAATTTAGCTTTGTCCCTTCAACTTCTTTGGGTTCTGAGACGCACTGGTTAAGGTGGATCCAATGACGAAGTCTGACACCGTGTAGAAGTCGGGATTGTCCATGGTTGAACCTGGCTTCTGGATTCGCGTCTTTCTCAGGAACTTGCCGCCGATGATCCCAGAATTCGGCGTGGTCTGCTCGTAAATGGTGATCCCGCCATCCGACACGTGGTAGGTGAGCAGGAAGTTGCGTTCTCTGGGGTCGTTCTCCTCCTGGAACGTGAGGAGAGGGACATTCGGAAAGGTCAAAACACGTCACTGGCCATAGAAACAATCAGGAAAACTCAATGTTTTGGTGTTTGTCGGGACCACGTGGCATAGTCGTCACTGTGTGACTCTTCCTCCCAAAACGTCTTACCATCACTGCGCTGTAGCGCAGGACTTTGTTCTCATTCTCCATCGGCTTCAGCATGTTCTTCCTGGGAGGTTTGGGAATCAGATGCAAGCAGTTCTGCTCCGAGTCCTCCAGTGACCCGAAGCCATTGTAGGGAGGAATCACCTGCAATGGAATGGATAATATTTGCCTTAAACCATTATTTGGACCATCTGGTCTGGTGACTCTGAGGTTTAGAATGGGTAAAAACAAACAAACTGATTGTGTGGATAAAAAATCGCTCTTACATCATGTCTTTAACTCTTGGAATTGATAAAAATGTCATGATAAGTTTGAAATAATCCCATAGTGGCGATAAATAAAAATCAGACATTCTTTCCCACTGCAACGCCGTCGAGATTTATCTGTGCTCAAGAGGATGTGGGATGTCTAAATGTTTAGGATTCCCACATCCTCTGGCCTGGGAAGACCCTCTGTGTCATAAACCATCCCAGAGAGGACATTGGACAATGAGGACATTGGACAGCCTCATGTAGAATAAAGGAAACACTTGTAGCTGCGCGTCTCACACGTTGCATATTCAAAGGTGTTTTCTCACCTTCTTCCTGGGCTCCGGCTTCTCCTCCTTTGGCATCTCCAGGAACGTCATCTCCACATCAGGGAAGTGCTTCTCGTAGTAGCCTTTGGTGAAGCCGTCGCAGTCGTAAATCAGAAACTTGCGATCCAGCAGTGTCACCATTTGCCCCACAGGGAAGTCTCTGGGGGTGAAGTACTCCTCCACTTCCTTGGGCGACACCTCCAGCACACACTTGGGAAAGGACTCCACTGCAAAGAGGAAGGGTAGAAATAAGCGAAGGATGACTACAAATTTCAAAAGCTGTCATCCGCAAAAACGCCATTCTCATCTCACCGTAGCCGGCTTTGTATTTCTTGGGCAGTTTCAGCCTCCGCATCAAGACCGGGAATGACTCCCGGCCGCTATTTGCCCTCTTGATCTCTCTGATCTCCACCGTGTCATTGACCAGGAAGTAAGAAATGGTCACGTATATGATTTTATTCTTGTCCGGATTGTCGGGATTGTCCCACACGCCGTAGAAACGCAGAACCTGTGAAGAATTTCAGAAGTTATCGTCACAATTTTGTAGTTCTTTGAACGAGGTCCTGAGGGTTACAGTTGGTTTAACATTGAGATATAACTCATTATTGTGACTGCGGTCAACGCTGGAATGTGTGTGTGACCTCAAAAGAATGTCTGGAATGGAGGCCGTTGCTTTTACCTTGCCATCCATGACCAGAAACTGCTGCAGGCTATCGAAGTCTGAGGGCGTTTGGTGTGTCGGCTGGACGATCTTGCGGCGGGAGGTGTAGGGGTCCGTTGGCATCGGCTCCGGATCGTTCAAAACAATACCCTGGTTTTCCATGAAGTCCTGCCAGGTAGACATTATGAGACATTATGAAACATGAGCGGACCGGGCCGAAAATTCGTACCCGCGAAGGAGCTGGGGCGCCGCTTACCTTGGTGAAGGCGTCGCACTGGGTGATGTGGTACACGAACCCGCACACCTCCAGGTCCATGGCCAGGTTCAAGTCCCTCCAGTGGTAGTACTCCTCCTTCCTGGGTTTGGGCAGACGGCGACGTTGGGTCCGCTTGCCCTGCAGAAGCCCGGAGTTCTCCACCTTGGGCTCGTACACCTCCATGGTGTCGTCCTCCAGGTAGTAGTAAATGTTGACGGGACGCACGCGGCACGCCTCCTCAGTGGAGTTCTGCACATGTTCGTTGAAGTAGGCCAAGAAACGCAACACCTACATGACCATGAGAAGGAACAGGTGAAGGTTCAAGGTAAAGGTTAAGGTCAAGGCCAAGGATCGGAGGGGTACGGTTAGGTAACAAGGTACTATTCATAGCTTCACTCTCCAACCTTCACACATACCTTTTTGTTAAAGTTGACATAAGCAGGAACAAAGTCCGGTAGTCTGTCGCAGGGTTTCGGGGGCCCGTAGGTCAGCTCCGTTTGCTCCTGCAGGGTCAGCTCCCCCGGGAGGAGGGGGGCCTGCTTGGCGTGGACGGCGGGGGGCCCGGCCACAGGCATGCCATGCTTATAGTCCAGAGTCTGGGACAGATGAAAGCCCGTGGTTTTAGTCTGTGGACAATAAGTCAGAGACTTTATTTATCCACACTAGATTCGCAAGGTATCACGAAAATGAATGTAAACGGACAGAAAATTTTTTCCCCAGCCACCCTAATTGTTCCAAACTTCAGATTTCGCAATAATAACAGGTGAGAAGAATTTGCGGATTTGTCAGCCATTCCTACCTCCAACCCTCGAAATGAGAGCCCTGGAAGAAAAGGTAGTTTGAAGCGCTTGGAAGACATTATGTCTTGCAGCACTGCGCACTAATTAATGTGCAGGACTAATGTGCAGGTTTTAGTTTTATAATTTAGGATTACGTCACTCGCGCTGCTGAGGAGACGACATGACGTCATCGTCCTTCCAAGGTCCAGAGGGAAAGATGTCATCGTCCCTCCAAAGCACAGCTGTTGTTAACGACTGACTGCTGTCCAGCCAATTAGATAGATTCAACCTGTGATTATTTATGTATTTGTAACAGAAATATGACAGTCAGTTTGTAATTTATTGCTATTTTCCTTGAGATAGAACAGGCTCAAATCCTAATATTCAAAAACAAAACCAAGTCGGAATCTGACGTGCTTTATTGATCCAGATGGAAAATGATCAAAATGTCAGTGCAGTGTAAAATATTATACGAAACCATAATCAATATTACAACCAGTGCATATGCCCATATAAACAGTTTACAGCTGCAGCAATAAAGAATGTCGCACAAATAAATAGTCAATACACCATATGCATCATACATCACTTACGTAATTGTAAATCCAAAATAGTTAGGATTGTGAATTCAATAGCACATAACTGTAAATTTATTTTACGAATTTAATCAAAGTATTGATAGTGGTCAGACTGACTGATGCTACATTTTCTCTATTTCATCACAAACTCTCATGTATGTACTGTATGAATTGTGTTTAATATCTGTGTAGAGTGTCTTGCATACATTTCATACAATACTGCACACATTACATACAATATTTACACAGAGCGGTCGACATTCGGCGCTGGCAGTGTTCCTGCAGTACCGTTTCCTTTCAATAGGAGGCGCTGCAGGATATGCGATACTTAGCGAAACTACTCGTTAAAAAGCTGCCGCTTTCGCTAAACGTTCATGGTTTGTACCGTAAAAGCACGTTATTGCTTTTTGAGGCTTAAAAAGTGCACAAAAAGACTGGGTCCCGCTGTATTACTCAGGCTGCACTACAGCGTCTATTCACAGGCGCGATCCCACTACTGAGCGGCACGGGGGCTTTGACCTGCTCCGTTTCCGACCTGGGCCGGTGCACCCCTCCTTAGACGACCTGGTGGTCCCGAGCTCCCCCGGGAGCGCCATATCGATACCGAACTTAGTGCGGACACCCGATCGACATAGTCCGCTGCAGCTCAGAACTCCTGAGCTCAAACGCTCCGCCAGCCTCAGCCTCCCAGTAGCTTGGATTACAGGCGCGCGCCACCGCACCCGGCGGGAAACACGCATGCTCATAGGAGCCTTGTCTCTGACCAAAGTGACGTAATCGCAGGACATGGCAGCGGCCTTTAGTGGTTGAAAAAACAACTGCAACCACAATTTAAAGGGACGCTGCATGATGCGAAAATGATCTGTCACCTAGGATGAAAATGAAGTGGATAAATATCATAGTTGACATAAAAATAAACCCTGCTAAACACCGCTGGAGAAAACGTTAACATTGTGTGTTGATGATGGTTCGCATCTGTCTCCTTAGTTTACATAGTGTACATATTGTCTGTATATATACTGTATATCCTCTGTATATAGATTTTATTTTTCATCTCATGTTTTCTTTCTTATTCCTTTTGCACTGGAACTCAGCACCTTAATTTCATTGCACAATGCACTGTTTACATTCTGTGAAGCGCTGTGAGATAACTCCTGTTATGATTAGGCGCTATGTGAATTAGATTGACTTGACCAATGACAATAAAAGTATTCCTGATTCCTGATTCTTAAGTAGGTTGCTAGGTTGCCAGGGTGGTAGGCACTTTATTGACCCATTGATCTATTGATCCAGGATTTTTAAAGCCCAGCAGCACAAACAATGAGATGTAAATAAAGATAGAGGAGAGACGGAACCGAAACAAAGGAGGAGAGGTCGTCAATTCTCCCAGGATGTCACTGCAGGACGTTTGAATCTTGTTAATCTGCTTTACCTACATTTTTGCTTGTGTTGAATTAGTACGATATGTTAGTAATTTAGAAACCCTCATCTTCCATCTGATATTAATACCAAAAAGTAATGACAATAAAAGAGTCCAGATTCCTGATTCTTGATGAATACATCGTTATTTAAATGACTAGCCAGAGTGAGTGGGACGGGCCGGTGACGCCCAGATGCTGTCCAGGTGACACCGTCGT
>OMPJ01041001.1:0-20673 GCA_900312935.1 Carapus acus
CATTACACAGTATATACTGTATATATGTATATATATATATATATATATATATATATATATATAGAGAGAGAGAGAGAGAGAGAGAGAGATAGAATATGTGTATCAGATGACAGACGAATGTCTCAAGTACATGCACTGCTCCCAGAATTCTCCTGGCTGGCTGTCTTTAAATGGCTCTACCCAGACCAGGCACAGGAATTCATCTCTTTCCCATGAGAAGTCATCTTGAGTTTTTTGTTTTGTACATACCCTTTGTTTCTTGGATTTGGTTGACTTGCACTTCTTCTTTGTTGAACACATGTTCATATGTGAAAACTCGGTCACATTTGACAACTTACTTCCAGATGACTGAGACAAATTTCCCCAAGGTACCATATTTGCTAAAAATAGCTCTCCATAGACACCATTGGGTGCTCATGGGTGCTCACACAGTTTCAGCTCGCAAACAACTTTAAAGATGACCAAGCAAGCGAGATCTGACCACAATAAAAATGCCATAAATGAATGGTGAGATCCAAGATGGTGCGAACAGATGGGGATAACCGGTGCCCTTCGTTCTGGTGTTTTATTTTGTCAATATTTTGTTAAAGAACGTTTATTTTCACCCACGAAAGCAAGATGGCAGCACGCTTAAACACAGCGGACTGGTACTCTTCGTTCAGGTGTTTTGTTTTGTAAATGCATGTTTTATTTTTACCTAACATTCCCACATCCTGCTGGGCCAATAACATCTACAGCCAGCAAGAACGACTTAACATGGGCTCCGCAGCGAGAGAAGTATTTCCACCAAGTTTCTCCACTCACACATTCTACCAGCAGACATAGCGAGGAGTCCTAGCTCCCTGTGGATCGTTATCCCTCGGGGAGATGACGGAGACAGCGAATGGAGAGAAAGCAAGAGCGCAGCTTCAGGGGCCGGAGTGCTAGCGAGGCCACAGACTCACACGGCTATGCTAGCGCTAGCGGGGCTACAGAGGTAGCCTTCAACACATCCGCTCCCCAACATCTCATCATGATGAACTGAGGCCATAGACACATTCTGCTGCTTTCCCTGTTACACCTTTTGTAAATGCGCGGGAACACAGCACCCACTGTAATTTCGTTACACAATGAGAATTGTTGCATTCATCCATCCATCCATCCATTTTCTGCCGCTTATCCGGGGCCAGGTTGCGAGGGCAGCAGTCTCAGGAGGGAAGCCCAGACTTCCCTCTCCCCAGACATCTCCTCTTGCTCCTCTGGGAGGACCCCGAGGCGTTCCCAGGCCAGCTGGGAGACATAGTCCCTCCAGCGCGTCCTGGGTCTTCCTCGCGGCCTCTTCCCAGTTGGACATGCCCGGACTCCCTCCCTAGGGAGGCGTCCGGGAGGCATCCGGTGTAGATGCCTGCACCACCTCAGCTAGCTCCTCTCGATGTGGAGGAGAAGCGGCTCTACTTTGAGCTCCTCCCGGGTGGCAGAACTCCTCACCCTATCTCGGAGAGTGCGTCCCGCCACCCTATGGAGGAAACTCATTTCGGCCGCCTGTACCCGAGATCTTGTCCTTTCGGTCATGACCCAAAGTTCATGACCATAGGTGAGGGTAGGAACGTAAATCGACTGGTAAATCGAGAGCTTTGCCTTGCGGCTCAGCTCCATCTTTACCACAACGGACCGGTACATCAACCACATCACTGCCACCGCTGCACCAATCCGTCGGTCTATCTCCCGTTCTATTCTACCCTCACTCGTGAACAGGACCCCAAGATACTTAAATTCCTCCACTTGAGGCAGGATCTCGTCTCTGATCATGGTCAAGAACCATGGCCTCCGATTTGGAGGTGCTGATTTTCATCCCCGCCATCTCGCACTCGGCTGCAAACCGCCCCAGCGCACGCTGGAGGTCCTGGTCTGAGGGTGCCAACAGGACAACATCATCTGCAAAAAGCAGCGATGAGATCCTGTGGTCCCCAAACTGGACCCCCTCCGGACCCTGACTGCGCCTAGAAATCCTGTCCATATGAATAATGAACAGGACCGGTGACAAGGGGCAGCCCTGGCGGAGGCCAACATGCACTGGGAATACGTTTGACTTACTGCCGGCAATGCGGACCAAACTCCTGCTCCGGTCGTATAGAGACCGCACAGCCCGTAATAAGGGGCCATGTACTCCATACTCCCGGAGCACCCCCCACAGAGCACCGCAAGGGACCCGGTCGAATGCCTTCTCCATGTCCACAAAGCACATGTGGACTGGTTGGGAAAACTTCCATGATCCCTCCAGTATTCTGCGGAGAGTATAGAGTTAGTCCAGTGTTCCACAGCCAGGACGTAACCCGCACTGTTCCTCCTGGATCTGAGGTTCCACTATCGGCAAGATTCTCCCCTCCAGCACCCTGGCATAGACTTTCCCAGGGAGGCTGAGGAGTGTAATCCCTCTGTAATTGGAGCACACCCTCCAGTCCCCCTTCTCAAACAGAGGGACCATCCCCATGGTCTGCCAGTCCAAGGGCACTCTCCCCGACTGCCATGCAATGTTGGAGAGGCGTGTCAGCCATGACAGCCCAACAACATCTAGAGACTTGAGATACTCGGGGCGGATCTCGTCCACCCCCGGCGCCTTGCCACCGCGTAGCTTTTTAACTAACGCGGTGACTTCAGCTTGGGTGATGAGTGAGTTCACTTCAGGGTCCTCTGCCTCTACCTCCTCTATGGAAGACATGTCAGTGGGGTTGAGGAGATCCTCGAAGTATTCCTGCCACTGCCCTACCACATCCTCAGTTGAGGTCAGCAGTTCCCCGCCTCCACTGTAGACAATGTTGGTGGAGAACTGCTTTCCCTTCCTGAGGCGCCGGACGTTTGCCAGGACTTTCTCGAGGCCGACCGATAGTCCCTCTCCATGGCCTCTCCAAACTCCTCCAAGGCCCATGTTTTTGCTTCCGTAACAGCCAATGCTGCCGAACGCTTGGCCTGCCAGTACCTGTCAGCTGCCTCAGGTGACCCACAGGCCAAATGAGCCTTGTAGGCCTCCTTCTTCAGCTTGTCTCCATCCCTTACTTTCGGTGTCCACCACCGGGTCTGTGGATTGCCGCCACGACAGGCACCCCCAGCCTTACGGCCACAGCTTTGGACTGCTGCTTCGACTATGGAGGTGGAAAACATGGTCCACTCGGACTCTATGTCCCCAGCCTCCCACGGGATCTGTTTACAGTTCTCCCGCAGGTGGGAGTTGAAGGTGTCTCTGACGGAGGGCTCCGCCAGACGTTCCCAGCAAACCCTCACAATACGTTTGGGCCAGCCGCGTCTGTCCGGTGTCCTCCCCCGCAGGCAGATCCAACTCATTACCAGGTGGTGATCAGTTGACAGCTCCGCCCTTCACTTCACCCGAGTGTCCAGAACCTGCGACCGGAGGTCAGATGACACGATTACAAAATCGATCATTGACCTCCGGCCTGGGGTGTTCTGGTGCCAGTTGCACAAATGTTATGTTTGAACATGGTTTTTGTTATTGACAAACTGTCATTGGCACAGAAGTCCAACAACAAAACACCACTCTGGTTCGGATCAGGGAGGCCGTTCCTCCCAATCACACCCGTCCAGGCACTACTGTCGTTGCCTACGTGGGCGTTAAAGTCCCCCAGTAGAACGATGGGGTCCCCAGGTGAAGTACCCCCCCGAGATCCTTCAAGAAAGCTGGATACTCTGCACTGCTGTTTGGCCCGTATGCCAATACAACAGTGAGAGACCTGTCCCCAGCCCGAAAGCACAGGGACGCAACCCTCTCGTTCACTGGGGAAAACACGTGACAACAGAGCTGTGGGGCTATTAATAAGCCCACTCCTGCTCGCCGCCTCTCCCCACGGGCAACTCCAGAGTGGAAGAGAGTCCATCCTCTCTCGAGAGGTTGGGATCCAGAGCCCAGGCTGTGGATAGAGGTGAGCCCAACTATTTCTAGTCGGTAACGCTCCGCCTCCCGCACCAATATGGGCTCCTTCCCCCCCAGTGTAATAACATTTCATGTTCCGAAAGCCAGTTGATCTGTCCGGGGTTTAGGTCGCCGAGGCCCTCCCCTTTGACCGCCACCCATAACGCAATGCACCGGCCCCTTACGGCCCGTCCTCCCGGTGGTGAGTGCACAGGAGGGCAGGCCCACGTCGTCTCTTCGGGCTGTGCCCAGGGTGGGGCCCCGGTGACGCCAGTCCGGGCGACATGAACTTCTTCTGTTCGGGGGCCCCTACAGGGGCCCCTGACAACATAGCTCTCAGGATCATTCGGGTACTCAAACCCCTCCACCACGTTAAATTGTTGCAATGACAATAAAGATTCCTGATTAGCTTTAGAAGTCTGTAGGGAGAAAAATGACTGCTGCCCTGCGATTTTAGTTCATTCACCTTTCTCTTTCTCAGCTCGCTATTTGGCAGGAAGTTGGTGTCATATTTTCCATGAAGAGACCGAAAATGCCACTCCCCATTTCCCTTCTTGGGCATTGCGATTGCAGTCTGGCAAACACACTTGTTTGACCTTGTGAAAAAAAAGTCAAACTCGCATTCTGGGTGAAAGTGATAAGTTTTTGACTTCTTACTTCATGGATTAAAGCAAAAATTTAATCAAAGCAAATTGAAGCAAAAGAATTGACTGAAATTGATTAATTAACTGACTGTTTGAATGGATCTTAATGGTAAAGATGAATGACCAATCACAATGAGCATCAAGAGTGAGGTCAGCGTCTCCCTCTGGTATCAATTTTCATGATAATACGACGAACCCATTCATGATGGGAGGTGTCGCGCGTCTTTCTACTTTTCAGGACGGGATGACGTCGGCGTCATTTTGTCGTGGAGCTGAGTGATGTGTTTGCTACAAACACGAGCAGACATCGTTGTACCATAATAACAGCGCCGGAACCTCCTGTGGCTAATGTGTACACCCGAACCTCAATGGAAAAAAACACTTCTAAGATGCTGCTCTCAGACAACGTGAACCATCATCTATCCATTTTGGGTTGGTAAAAAAGACGTTATGTCTCTGTTGATTCCACTCATGCAGCTATTCCCTCCTGACGCTGATAAATTCCAACATATTCTTACCTGAGGGACGGGCCAATCCGCCCTCCTGTGTTTCTGATTTGCTAATACCAAGCTCTGACTGGTTTAATTGGTTAACAACAGCATCAGTTTAATGACCAACATGCTTTCATTTGACAGTCAAAACCACAACAAAATCTACTTCAACTTTTTTTTCGGTCTTTTTCCAAATGACGGAAATTTGTCTACATACAGAGATGCTTTAATCCCTGTCTTACATTGTCCAGCAATGACACTAATTTTTTTATTTTTTGAGTGGGCTTTCTTTAGTTTAAAAGAAAACAGCAAAGGCCCAAAATATCATGCGGAAATAACGGGGACATGCTTGTCAGTTTTGCTGCACACCGCTGTTGTTTGCGCATGCGCGGTGTCATATGACAGGCTGCCCTGTATGTCAATCAAATGAGGGGATGGATAATACACTAGAGTAAAATCTATTGAAAATAATGGTTGTCTATTTTTTCAATGTCATGCGATCTACCAATACTGCCTAGCGATCGACTAGTCATTCACTATCGACCTTTTCTGCACCCCTGCTCTATCTTAAAGATAGTTTACACCAAAACAATTACTGAGATATGACAGGATGCCTCAATCTCTCCTCTTTACATATATCATTGTGGAGATTTTTATCTGAAAGAAGGCTATTTAGGATATTAGGAGATTGAAAGTTTTTACTTTTGGATGTTCAAAATGGTCACATGATACTCACCTAAACTCACTGAGTGTTACTCTCTTCTCAGTCAGTACATGACATCAAATGATGCAAAGAAAAAAAAAATCCACTTTTTAGTTCCCCCTTCTTTTGGAGAAGATAATTGCAATGTAACACCCATGTGACAATAAGTCCTGGTCTACCCTAGATGTAAACAAAAATGTCAAAAAAGAGATTTGTTGCTTAGTTAAAGAAGTTCACCTGAAAACCAAAACCAACCAATGTGACAGCAGTAAAACCAACGTCATTTTTTGATTCAGCACATCAAAATTTTAATTAATTCTGGAGAATGAGATGGAGAAAAAGAACAGAGAATAAGATGGTGAGAAAGAACGATATACTTAATAACTGATCCCCCAAAGGGGAAATTTAAATTTCACACTCATAGAGATTATCAAATACATACTGAACATGGAAACAACATGTGCACATGCAAGCACACACATATTAGAGTGCAACAGAGGAGTGTGAATGCTGCTGAGGCCCTGTGCGCCTCTGAGTGGGCACCCCAACTAAAATCCATTTCAATGAGAATTTAGAAGAAATATTTATTGTAATAGTAGATGTGCAATGGGTACAATCATGTAGAGTTAAATGTTTATGAGAAAAACAGAGAAACACAACATTTTACAACAAAGAATTCTCAGACATCCAATCTACGCTTCGTGAACGTCCTTGGAAGTTAAAGCAGTGTACAAATAAAATAGAAATTGGAAAAATTTGCAAACAGTTTTACCTTTTCTTAAGACCTTATTTTTGCAGCTGAAGCTAGAAGAATAAGGTAAATTATTGCAACTTAAGGGATTCCCTTTCAGAGTCCCAGGCTTATCTCTTCTTGATGAGTTTGTTGACAGACAGGAAGGCCTGCTGAAGGCCCAGCCCACTCAGAGCACTACAGGCCTGGATCTCCCATAGACGATCACCGTAGCTCTGCAGGTCTAAAACTTTGGAGACCTGTAGAAGAGAAAGGGACACAATCAGTGCACACACAAATTCTGCGAGGGTGGCAATTTGTTATGTAAAATACATAGAACGTGAAGTCAGCATTCTCTCAAACTATTTCCTAACCTCACGAATAGTCATGGAATTGGGCAGGTCCTTCTTATTTGCCAAAACCATTAGCGGAACGCCGCGCAATTTCTCATCACTCAAGACTTTCCTTAGAGCCCTCTTGGCCTCAGGCATGCGCACCAGGTTGTTACTGTCCACCACAAAGACTAGAGCCTGACAGCCATCAAGGTAGAACCTACACACAGAGAACACTTAATTGCTAAAACTCACAATACCAAAACATGCCCTCGCACAGTTGATCCATTTATGGACTGAAACTTCAGACAAGAACACCCAAACCAACTTTGTGACTTAGTTAGGCCAACCAACTAAATTTACACCTCCAGTTTGGTCTCATGTTCTTCTGTCCTCCAACATCCCACACAGTCAGAGACGTCTTCTTGTCCAGCTCCAGCATCCCAACGTTGAAGCCTACGGTAGGCGATGTCTCCATAACCTGCAAGTCCACAGCAGGTTATGCACATAATCAAACTGAATATGGAGAATTTCTATAATCTACAGCAGCATCATGGAATGGGGGGGAGTCTAGGGCCTGAAAGGCATTAGTGTCAGTTGAATTGGCGTGAGAGAGGAGGAAATGGGAGGATGTGGGGTCAGGGTAGAGGGAATTAACAAGAGGAGGGCTACTTACATTTAGACTTAGTCTTTATTTGTCATTGCTATGGAGAACAAGTTCAAGGAACGAGATTGCATATAGCGCTTCCCATGGTGCATGTACAACATAGGAGAGGAAAACCAAGTACTAAAAGAACAAATGTACATGAGGACAAAGGTGTGTGATGCATACCTGGTAGACATTGGGGGCATATAAAAAGACTGTCACAAGGTGACTTGCACTTCAACGTTGTGTAGAATGAGGGTATTAATGGGTAAGAATATGTCAGTATTTATCGGTGTATTGCACATGTGTACAGTATATTGTACCTCTTTTACTAAGGATGTCCGATTTTGGCTTTTTTGCCGATATCGGATATACTGATATTGTCCAACTCTCAATTTACCGATATCGATAACAGCCGATACCGATATGTGCGCCGGTAAACGCTTCAGGAGTGCATAGGCACTATTTCGTGTAACGCAAGCATTATTGTATTTCTATCAGTTTTTATTTTATCGGTTTTAAAGCAAAAAAATCTGATACCGATATTACATTTTTATGCTAATATCGGGTTGATAATATCGGTGGGCCGATATTATCGTACATCTCTACCTTTTACCCCTTCGTAATACCGTACTGAGCACATGACTTTGAAGTGGCAGTGACATGGGTGGAGGGGTCTTCTACGATGCTGCGGGCTTTCTGTAGAAGGCTGGAGGGCAGAGTAGGGGGCAACCCATGATTCTGTGGGCGGTGTTTACACCTACTCTTTAAGCCTTGATAAAGCTTTGAATTTGATCAATCTATGCTGCTAGAATCAGATAGCCAGAGGATTTTTCATGATGAACTGAGCCTTTCTCACCTCTTCACCTCTCCTCTTCCTCCTGCACCATGTCTCGATAATGGATGTTACTACAGTACCTTCTTGTGATAACTGACAAATAGGGGGGAGCTTTACGACAACCTTTGTTATGATTTGGTGCTATACATTTCAAATGGTATTGAATTGAACTGGAGTTTACAACCCTTTGAAGCGCTTTCCTGTCAATGGCCGTGCAACTCCTGAGCCACACACCTGAGCAGTATGTAAGGATGCTCTTAATAGAGCACCGGTAGATGGACACCAGTAGTTCCTTAGAAAGGCTGCCCTTCCTGAGGACTCTGTGGAAGTATAGTCTTTGCTGTGCCTTTTTGATGATGGCCTGGGTGTTGGTGCTCCAAATTAGGTTGTCGTTGAGACGGACACCCAGATGCAATGGTGGTATTATACGTGAAATAAATGATGAGGTTTTTTGGGTCAGCGGGGGTTAAGTCATGGGTGTAGAGAGAGTAGAGAAGGGGACTTGACACACACCTTTGTGGGGAGCCTATGGTGAGGTTGATGCGGGTGTTTGTGGGGTAGGTGGGGTTTGGGGGCTTAAGGCAGGGGAAGGCTGCAAGCCCTGCACTTCTTTTGTCATCCAGGGCTTTGGGTCAAAAAAGACGTGGAAGCACTTTTCCACGGCAACAGTGTCCATGCAGTGTGTAATATAATTGAGAACTGTTGTTGTGTGTTGTTCTATGTCTTGCTCTTTGAAGATCAGCCAGTCTGTGGATGCAAAGCAGTCTTGTAACTGGTGCATAGTTTCTGGTTTTTATTGTGATGGGTGCGCTTTTCCTGGGTGCGTACGCTGGTATCATTTGAAGGGATATGTGATTATACAGATCCAGTTGGGGCACATATCTGGCTCTGTAGCCATTTTTCAGGAATAAAGAATTGTAATTGTCAACAAAACACATTGTGTAACAAAATTACGACATTGACGTTGGTATAAACTTTGTCCTGAATGTTTTCTCCCTTTATTGCACACTTCACGTGTTGGTATAATCTAGGGAGTATCTCTCTCTGAAATGCCCCACAATGATGTGGACATAGTTAGGGTATCTGCTTTGTTGTGTACTTATGGAGTCATAGAGCAGGGCAAACGCTGCCCTACCTTTAGCATCAGGGACTATGTATACAGCAGTTATCAGTGTTGCAGGGAGTATCCAGGGGGTTTCACTAATTGGAACACTTATCTGAATTAGTTAGTAAAAACAGTGAATTGTACACAGCAATGGCGCCTGTGTTGTTATGTCAGAAAGTTTGCAGGTCTGCAGAGTGAAATGCTTAAACACAGAGACATGCACAGCACCTTTGTGCACACACAATCTTGTTCCCATTAAAAAACGACATAGCGTTTGCCTCCTCCCCTCTTTGCTCTTGCTTCCCCAGTAAGACATGCTATTGAGGCACTATCTAGTGAAGATCCCTAAAGGTGCATCTGACAGGGCAGTGATTAGGCCTTGAGAGAGAGCTTAGCGAGCCGACCTCCATCCAGTGAGGGTAGCCCAAATGTCAAGGGGTTGCAAATTCCATAAAGTTTATTGTCCCTTTGTCGCACCCTGTAGCAAACTCATGCAAACAACTATCATCCAACATGTTGTCAATGTTACCTTGGTATGACAAGACATCAAGCCAACGTTTTTAAGTTAATGAGAATTACTCAGATACTGACAACATAGAGCCCTGCATGCTTGATGCCGAAATCGCCCAACTATCAATTCAGTTCATTCAATTCGATTCAATTTCATTTGTATGGCGCCAAATCATGACAGAGGTTATCTCAATACGCTTTCAAAGATAAAATTACAGACAGAGATCCAACACATTTCTCCCATTAGCAAGCAATAGGCGACGGTAGCGAGGAAATTCCACCTTTAGTGGGAAGAAACCTCGGTCAGTCTTGACCGGTTGGATGTGTGTTTGTGTGTGTGTGTGTGTGTGTGTGTGTGAGAGAGAGAGACAGAGAGAGAGAGAGAGAGAGACAGTGAAAGAGAGAGAGAGAGCGAGAGAGAGGGAGAGAGAGAGGAGAGAGAGAGAGAGAGAGAGAGAGAGAGAGAGAGAGAGACTGTAGATGCGAGTAAATACAAACACAGCATGTGGATCAGGAACAAGGCCAGGATGCTTTGGTGATCTGTCATCACAGCAGCGTGTCAGTCACGCTGGTAATGCTTAGTAACATGAATGAATCAGGCATAGATGTATACAGGTGAGGTAGAGAGAAAGAGGGGGTAAAGGAGGAGGTAACGACAGAGGCTCTGTGCACCATGAGAGATCCCTCAGCCCTCTAATCTATTACGGCATAACTAGGTTTAACTATAAGCTTTACTGAAAAGGAAAGTTTTACGCCTACTCTTAAAAGTAGTGAGGGTGTCTGCCCCTGGACTGAAACTGGAAGATGGTTCCATAGGAAAGGGGCTTGATAGTTCAATGCTCTGCCTCCCATTCTACTTCTACTAATTCCAGGGATCGCAAGTAGCCCTGCATTCTGTGATCGCAGGGTTCTGGTTGGATGATAAGGCACCATCAGTTCTTGAAGATATGATGGTGCCTGATCATTGAGAGCCTTGTAGGTGAGGATGAGGATTTAAATGATTTTATGGGCAGCCAGTGCAGAGAAGCTAACAAAGGAGAAATGTGGTATCTTTTCTTAGTTCCTGTCGATACATGTGCGGCAACATTCTGAACCAGCTAGAGAGGTCTTAGCGACTTATTGCTACAGCCTGATAATAGAGAATGACAGCAATCAAGCCTGGAAGTAACAAAAGCATGAACCAGTTTTTCAGCATCTTTTAAAGACAGCATGTGCCTAACCTTGGCAATATTACAAAGGTGGAAGAAGGCGCTTCTTGACATTCGTCTTATGTGCGAGTTGAATGACACATCTTGATCAAAGATAAGACCTAGATTTTTTACAGTAGTGTTGGAGGCCAAGGTAAAGCCATCCAGAGTAGCTATATCATTACAAAGTGTATTTCTAAGTTGTTGAGGACCAACAACTATAGCTTCAGTTTTGTCAGTGTTCAGTCACAGAAAATTACAAGTCATCCACATTTTTATGCCCCTAAAGCAAGCCTGGAGTTTACTTAGTTGGTTAGTTTCATCAGGCTTCATTGATAAATACAGTTGTGTATTGTCTGCATAACAGTGAAAATGGATAAAGTGTTTCCTGATAATGCTGCTTAGAGCAGGGATGCCCATACTGTTTCGGCTTGCAAGCTACTTTCAAAAAAGAGATCTACCTCCCAAAAAATGAAATAAATATTTTGAAATATTTAAATATATATTTAGATATATTTGTGTGTATACACACACACACACACACACACACACACACACACACACACACACATACGCACACACACAGAAACACACACACATACTGTATATATCACATACTGTATATACCTATATGTGTGTGTGTGTGTGTGTGTGTGTGTGTGTAAAATGTTCTTTCATGGGCATTAATGTTAAAAGCTCCTCTTTTGCACATCATCCGAGAAAGAATGCACAACTGGTCTGTGTCACAACAGCAATAGCCTCAGTTTTATCTGAGTTCAGTAACAGAAAATTACAAGTCATCCATATTCTTATGTCCCTAAGACAAGCCTGGATTTTAGCTAGTTGGTTAGTTTCATCAGGCTTCATTGATAGATACAGTTGTGTATCGTCTGCGTAGAAATGAAAATGGATAGAGTGTTTCCTGATGATACTGCCTTGAGGAAGCATATACAGATTGAACAGAGTCGGTCCAAGCACAGAACCCTGTGTAACTCCATGCTGAACACTGGTGCGCATAGAGGATACATTGTTAAGATGAACAAAATGAAATCTGGCTGACAGATGTGACTTAAACCAGTTTAATGCAATTCCTCTGATACCAATTAGATTCTCTAGCTTCTGTAGAAGGATCTGATGGTTGATGATGTTGAATGCAGCACTGTCATACATAACCATAAGCACAGAAATAAGACCTTTATCTGAAGCAATCAGGAGGTCATTTGTGACCTTCACCAGTGCTGTCTTGGTGCTGTGATTCACTGAAAAACCTAACTAAAATTTCTCAAATAAACTATTGCTCTACAGGCAGTCACACAACTGATTACACACAGACACTGAAGATGAGGAGATCTACGGATTTATGGAAAAGGAGTGACATAAAACGTCCAACGGTGAGCGTATTCAGTAATTTCCAGTTACCTGTGTGTCGTGTCACTGATAGTCACAGATAGCCTCCGCGCATATTTGTGTTAAAGCCTGGTTGATTTTGCCATACTCTTCATTACAAGTGGTTATTTCACATAGTAGTTTGTTACCGTCTCTGGTTCCGCTAAAGCTTGGTTGTCTTCCTCTCTTTAGCTATTCCTCCAATCTTGCTTCATCATTCAGCTTTGGCTTCTCTCTCAGGAATCAGGAGTCTTTAATGTCAAACAGCAATTCACATTTTGTAACGAAATTACACTGAGTGCTGAGTTCCGGCGCATTTACAAGGGGTATAAAAGGGAAAAGGAGAGCAGCAGAATGCGGCTATGGCCTCATTTCACCCACCAGGGATCTGGCGTTGGTGAGGAAGATGTTGGGAAGCGGACGTTTAGAAGGCTGCTGTCAGGGCCTCTAACGCCAGCGCATGAGACGGTGTGTTGTTGTTGTTGTTTCCCTTCTGTCCTCCCCTCCCTCTGTGTGTGTGCGTGTGACTGCGTGTGCATGAGTGAGTGCCTGATTGCAGGATCAGGAACACGTGCAGCTGGGAGTGGCCACCAATTATCCCATCAACCGTCCTATAAAGGCCAGCTGGACCACTCCTCAGCGCCAGACCGATAAACCGACACTGTGCTCCATGCTCGCGTTTGCTCCAGTGACCTGCTGGATCCTGTCCTGTCCTGCCTCGTCTTGGCTCCAGCCCTTCCCCTTCCTGCAACCCGTCTTGGACGCTCCTGGTTCCTGTTCCTCCAGCCCTTCCCTGTCCTGCAAAACCGTCTTGGACGCTCCTGGCTCCATCCCCCCAGCCCTTCCCCGCTCCCAGATAAGTGGCCTCCCCGGCCTGGGTTCGGTCCACTGACTCTCGCCTGCCCCTTTGTGTTTTTGGGATTCATCCGTCTTCGGATCGCCTTTTGTTCTCCCCCTAGTTTTGTTCCCCCTGGTTTATTAAAGACACTTCTCTCAGTAACCCTGTCCGGTGTATTGTTGTCTGCGCTTGAGCCTCATTCCCGTTCCGTGACAGCTGCCTCTGTAACCTTGCTAGCGCTAGCATAGCCATGTGAGTCCGTGGCCTCGCTAGTGCGAGTGCCCTCTCCCTCTTCCTCTCCTGCTCAGTGTGCCATATGTTGAGTTACTCCTTTGCCTCATTTAGCAACAATAAAACAAATGAACAAATGTAGTTTATTTGCAGTGTTGGAGGCGAGGCTAAGTGAGTTGGAGACTCAGCTCTGCACCATGGAGAGTTAGTCACTAACTACAGAAGCTAGCCAGCACCCCCCTGTTGTAGCCGGTGTGGACTGTCTTAGCTTAGCTTCTGTTATCACCTTGGCGGCTCCTGACCAGCCGGGAACTCAGCCCGGTTGGGTGGCCGTCCGAATGAAGCGAACCATTCTGTTCGCATTTCTAATAGATTTGCCCCAATCAGCGACACACCCCCTGAGAAACAAACTTATTATCGGAAGCTCCATAGTAAGAAATGTGAAAGCTTTGATGCCAGGGACCATAGTCAAGTGTATTCCAGGGGTCAGAGCAGGCAATATTGAATCATATTTAAGACTGCTGGCTAGGGATAAGTGCAAAAATTATAAAGTTATTATTCACGCTGGCAGTAATGACACGTGGCTCTTACGCAAGTTGAAGGTCACAAAGATACATGTTTATGATTAATATTATGATTAATGTTAATTGAGTCAGTGGGTGCCCACGCAAAAACAATGTTGAAGACTCTTCAACATTATTTTTGCGTAGGTAGAGGGTCATTTCATCTGGACCCCATCCAGACTTGACCAGTGATGACATGGCAAGCTAAGAAAGAGAAAGGTGAAGAAACTATTTTGGGACGCTAAACAAAGGCAAAAAAAACAAGGCAGAAATATTATCTTCGATTTAAGCTGTCGAGCTGCCAAGAAGGGTAGTTACAACAGTATCTAACCCACCAGATTTGGACGGACATGGCACATTGCTCACTGAAATTTTCTCAATCTAATTGGACAGTTGGATGAATCTACAGACGTGAGTGACCCAGACCAGTTGTGTGTTCTTACTCAGATGATATGCAAAAGAGGTGCTTTTAAAATGAATGCCCATGAAAGAACAATTTACACACACACTCACACACACATACACGCACACACACTCTCTTGGTGGTCCATCGTAGTCGAGGAAGTAGCTTGCTTCTGCTGTGATGTGATCGGACAGTGGTTATCTTTGCTGACGTCGATACCACCATAGATGACCATGAAGCCCTGATTACGAGCCACATATCCTGCCACAGTCAGGACATGTGTGGCCTGGATCGGGGGGCTGAGATGGTACTGGAACAGTTCATTGGTGTCTTTGCTGGTGCTGCACAATACGCTGCTGAAGTGATTTGTGTGAAGCCGACGGTCTCAGAGACAGCTTGATGTGTTGTTGACCTCAGTTTTGCCCACTCACTTTCAATGTCAAGGACACTGTCGTCCTCATCCAGGATGGCCAGCCCCTCTGCTAGTTTGCTGTGGGCTACACACTCTGGAGAGTCCAGAGCCCTGCAGTTCAGATGCTTCCGGGGTTGCTGTGTTTTGTATGGAGGTTGAATTTTCAGCTTAAGTCTGGATCTGATCAGTCGATGATCGGTCCAGAATTCAGCCCCACGCATGGCCCGTGTTATACAGACGTCATTCTGGTCCTGTTACCAAGTCATAATATCCAATAACTGTCAATGTTTGGAGCTGGGGTACATCCGTGATGTGATGTACAGGTACTTCTTTTTCAGCTGAAAGATGGTGTTGGTTAGGATCAGCTGTTGCTCAGAGAGCTCACCAACTTCTGTGAGCAAGTCCTCACCAGAAAAATGTGTCTCACTAAGTACCGCAATATCTATATCTATATCTATATCTATATGTTATACCTTTTGAGCTCATGTGCAGTGAGGGCAGTCAGTCTTCGAGGTCTCTCCGTCCCGTCACAAGCATCGAGGAGGGTGCGGACATTCCATGTAGCCAGGTTCACAGTTATGGGTTTTGTTTTATTCTGTTGTTTTCGACCGCAGAAGGGGGATTCCTTCATGGCTACGGTAGGCCACCCAGGTATGAAGGAACAAACAATGTTTAGGTCACAATTTCTAGACCCTTCCCCTTTAAGGGGTGAGCAGTGCAGACCCTAAACAGGGCTGCTTAGACGCACGGGATGCTGCCGAGGGAAGGTGTTGTTCCGGTCCCACCTTTGTGACGATCATCAGGCCCGTGCCGCCTCAGTGTAGGAATCAAGATAGGACCTCCCAGTCACATCCACGACCGGCCCCCGTCACATTATCCTATCACCAGAGGCCCTCTCCGGGTGAGTGGGGTTGCAGGGGGCAGCCGTGTCTCCGCTTTGTAGAGCCAGCCTATGTGTGCCCCCAGGCATAATGTTTGGATTGCTCTTAGTCTGGAACCTCCCCTTCAACCTTACTGCCATGGTTGAACCTACCAGGAGCTCAAGCTGTGTTGGCTTCTCTGCACTGGCTGCCCATAAAATCGAGAATAGAATTCAAATTCTCCTCTTCACCTGCAAGGCTCTCAATGATCAGGCACCATTATATCTTAAAGAACTGCTAATGATGCCTTATCATCCAACCAGAACTCTGCAATCACAGAACGCAGGGCTATTAGCGATCCTTAGAATTAGTGGAGGTAGATTGGGAGGCAGAGCCTTGAACAATCAGGCTCCTCTCCTATGGAACCATCCTCCAGTTTCAGTCCAGGGGCAGACACCCTCACTACTTTTAAGAGTAGGGGTAAAACTTTCCTTTTCAATAAAGCTTATTGTCAAACCTAGTTATGCCATTATAGATTCGAGAGCTGAGGGATCTCTTGTGGTGCACTCAGCATGTGTTCTTTCCTCCTCCTCTACCCCCTCTACCTCTCTCCCTCACCTGTATACATCCATGCCTGATTCATGCATATTACTGACTTGGCTTTGACACCGTCTTTGTGTATCAATCCGCAGACTGCAGCCAGAGCACTCCCAGTGGTGACTGACGCCCTGCTCTCTCTCTCTCTCTCCCTCTCTCTCTCTCTCTCTCTCTCTCTCTCTCCAACCCAACCGGTCAAGGCAGATGGTGGCCCACCTGCAGCCTAGTCTGCCCGAGGTGTCTTACCACCAAAGTGGAATTTTTCCTTGCCACTGCCGCCTAGTGCTTGCTAATGGGGGAAATGTGGTGGGTGTCTGTCTGTAACTATCTTTGAAAGCACCTTGAGACAACTTCTGTTGTGATTTGGCGCTATACAAATAAAATTGAATTGAATTGACAGAATTATAGAGGAGGAGTGATTTAAAACGCAAGTGTGATTTTCTGTGTTTGTTCCAACTGAAAAATATTAGTCATCATCAATAAGGTGAATAAAGTTTAGCTTCAAACAGTTTATGTTAAAGTGTGCACCTTATAACCCGGTTCACCTTATGGTGCACAAGATATGGTATTTGATATTCAAAGGAGAGAAAGCACCTGTGGCATGGATTAGGAAACCATCGGCAACCAAATTGGCAATGTGCAGTTGTGACCTTGCTAGCGAAATGAGTTTGCATCATGCTATTGTCTATGGAAATGTCAATGGCAAAGGGGAGCAATGGGCGGTTAAGTAGACTTATCACTGAACCGAAGTTCTGCATGGAGCCACACAATTGGTGGATGTGGGCATTAAAAGGCAGACCAAAAGCAGGCGCAAATGCAGGACAAGAAAGTAATCTTGTGGCAGTTAGAAAACCCATAGAAAACAAACTAGATGGACTGACGGTCCAAAAGAGGCTTCAGCCAATAACAAAGAAACCACGCCAGGAGAACAGTACACGCACTGAACACAGACTGCGAATCAAGCTACAAATTTACAGGATTGAACACAAGATCAGTATTCCAAAAGCCAGCAACCTCCATCAAGAGAAAACCTGTCTTGCTGAGTAGGAACAGCATCCATGTCAGAGGTCCGCTACAGCAAGATGGCCGCGCCTTTGCCAGCAGCAGGCTGTCTGAGCGGGTTCTTCGTTTTGTTTGCTCTATCCTTTGTTGGTTCATCGTTTTGTGTGAACAGTGCTAGTTCGGTGATTATGCGTGATTTTCACACCTTGTTTAACATCCGTGTATCGGTGCTGAGATCGCTGTCTCATCAATTTGAACAGTGGAGCTCCCACCGTCACTTACGCCGCAAAACCCCCGGGGTCATCTGGAGGCCCTCCTGCACCTGCACCCAGCCAAGGAAGTTCAGGCGAAGGAGTAGACGGGCAGGAGCCGCGGTAAAGCTTCGACAACAAACCAAAGACCGCTCCCTGTCCACACTCCTCGCCATCTCCAAGACAGATGGCTATTGCTGGAGGCTGGCATGCCTACGACCCGTCCTCCTGCCGTCAACGGCACACCAACTGGCGTTCACCTCGGTGTCCCATCAGCAAGCGCACACGAGAGTGGCTTCAGTGCCTGCGTGTGCAGAAGTTCCTTATGTTTCGTCTCTGAGTGTGGAGTTACAACCCGGAGACGAGCGTTCTAAGAGTGGGACATTTTCCAGGTGGTTGCGGCCCCTTCCCCGAGCCTCAAACTTCGGCAGAGCTGACTCGGACCACATCACTTTTGGGCTAATTAACGCCAGATCAATCCGAAACAAATCATTTGTTTTAAATGATCCGTTTGTCTCAAGTAAGCCTGACTTTCTTCAGATCACAGAGACCTGGCAAAAGGCAAATGAGTTCTCCTCACTCAATGAACTCTGCCCACCGGACTGCTCCGTCGCGAGCTTCCACACACGGACAGCGGGCTGCAAAGCCTACTCCTCGTTTGAAGTCCTCATAAACAAGGTTGGCCGCACAAAACCCCTTTTCTGTGTTCTTGTTTACCGGCCTCCGGGCAAGAATGGGTCATTCCTAGCTGAGTTTGGCGACTTTCTGGCATCTATTCTCAGTTGAGAGAGAGTCCTGATGCCGGACTCCCAAAACCTCCCCAGAACCCCTGAATAGACTTTCCCGAGAGGGCTGAGGAGTGTGATCCCTCTGTAATTGGAACACACACTCCGGTCCCCATTCTTAAACAGAGGGACCACCATCCTGGTCTGCCAGTCCAAGGGCACTGTCCCCGACTACCATGCGATGTTGCAGAGGCGTGTCAGCAGTCTAGGGACTTGAGATACTCGGGGTGGATCTCGTCCACCCCTGGCGCCTTGCCACCATGGAGCTTCTTAACTATCTCGGTGACTTCAGCTTGGGTGATGAGCGAGTCCACTTCCGGGTCCCCCGCCTCTACTTCCTCTATGGAAGACATGTCAGCGGGGTTTAGGAGATCTTCGAAGTATTCCTGCCACCGCCCGTCCACATCCTCAGTTGAGGTCAGCGGCTCCCCGCTTCCACTGTAAACAGTGTTGGTCATGCACTGCTTTCCCTTCCTGAGACGCAGAATGGTTTGCCAGAACTTTCTCAAGGACGATAGTCCCTCTCCATGGCCTCTCCAAACTCCTCCCTGGCCTCCTCCCAGAGTTTTTGCTTCAGCGACAGCCCATGCTGCTGCACGCTTGGCCCGCTGGTACCTGTCAGCTGCATCAGGAGACCCACAGGCCAAATGAGCCTTGTAGGCCTCCTTCTTCAGCTTGACGACATCCTTCACTTCCGATGTCCACCACCAGGTTTGGGGATTGCGGCTATGACAGACACCTTACGGCCACAGCTTTGGACTGCTGCTTCGACTATGGAGGTGGAAAACATGGTCTACTCGGACTCTATGTCCCCTGCCTCCCTCGGGATCTGTTTAAAGTTCTCTCACAGGTGTGAGTTGAAGGTGTCTCTGACTGAGGGCTACGCCAGACGTTCCCAGCAGACCCTCACAATGTGTTTCAGCCTGCCACGTCTGTCTGGCTTCCTTCCCCGCAGGCGGATCCAACTAACCACCAGATGGTGATCGGTTGACAGCTCAAGCCCTCTCTTCAACCGAGTGTCCAAAACATGCGGCCGGAGTGCAGCCGTGTCAGATGACACGATTACAAAATCGATCATTGACCTCCCGCCTGGGGTGTCCTGGTGCCAAGTGCACAGATGAACACCCTTATGTTCGAAAACGGTGTTTGTTTTTGACAAACTGTCATTGGCACAGAAGTCCAACAACAAAACACCGCTCAGGTTCAGATCAGGGAGACCTTTCTTCCCAATCACACCCCTCCAGGCTAAACTGTCATCGCCTACGTGGGTGTTAAAGTCCCCCAGTAGAACAATGGAGTCCCAAGGTGGGCTACGATCTAGTACCCCCCCGAGGACCTCCAAGAAGGCTGGGTACTCTGCACTGCTGTTTGGCCCATATGCCGATACAACAGTGAGAGACCTGTCCCCGGCCCAAAGGCGCAGGGACGCCACCCTCTTGTTCACCAGGGAAAACTCAAACACGTGACGGCAGAGCTGGGGGGCTATTAATAAGCCCACTCCTGCTCGCCGCCTCTCCCCACGGGCAACTCCAAAGTCCTCTCTCGAGAAGTTGGAATCCAGAGCCCAGGCTGTGGATAGAGGTGAGCCCGACTATTTTGAGTCGGAAACGCTCCAGCAGAGGCTCGGCCAGCAGGCGCTCGCTGGGGAGCCCCAACCCCAGGCCTGGCTCCAGGATGGGGCCCCGGTGACACCAATCTGGGCGACGTGGACTTCCTTCGTTGTTGCCTCTTCATTTGGGGTCCAGAGCTGCTCTTAGTCTGACCCGTCACTTGAGACCTTTTTGACGTAGTGCTATCCATAATATGTGATACTACACTCAACAAAAATTAAACGCAACACTTTTGTTTTTGCTCCCATTTTTCACGAGATGGACTTAAAGATCTAAAATTCATTCCAGATACACAATATAACCATTCCTCTCAAACATTGTTCACAAATCTGTCTAAATGTGTGATAGTGAGCACTTCTGCTTTGCTGCGATAATCCATCCCACCTCACAGGTGTGCCACATCAAGATGCTGATCTGACATCATGATTAGTGCACAGGTGTGCCTTAGACTGTTCACAATAAAAGGCCACCCTGAAATGTACATTTTTTTGCTTTATTGGGGGTCTGGGGACTGAGAACCTGTCAGTATCTGGTGTGACCACCATTTGCCTCATGCAGTGCAACACATCTTCTTCGCATAGAGTTGATCAGATTATCAATTGTGGCCTGTGGAATATTGGTCCACTCATCTTCAATGGCTGTGCGAAG